>JARQOC010002729.1:0-22308 GCA_033576535.1 Allobates femoralis | reverse complement strand
TGGCACCTAACAGTTGTTGGCAATAACTAAATCACACTTGCAGCCAGTTGACATGGATTAAAGTTGACACAACCTCTGTCCTGTGTCCTTGTGTGTACCACATTGAGCATGGAGAAAAGAAAGAAGACCAAAGAACTGTCTGAGGACTTGAGAAACCAAATTGTGAGGAAGCATGAGCAATCTCAAGGCTACAAGTCCATCTCCAAAGACCTGAATGTTCCTGTGTCTGCCATGCGCAGTGTCATCAAGAAGTTTAAAGCCCATGGCACTGTGGCTAACCTCCCTAGATGTGGACGGAAAAGAAAAATTGACGAGAGATTTCAACCCAAGATTGTGCGGTTGGTGGATAAAGAACCTTGACTAACATTCAAACAAGTTCAAGCTGCCCTGCAGTCCGAGGGTACATCAGTGTCAACCCGTACTATTCATCAGCATCTGAATGAAAAGGGACTGTATGGTAGGATACCCAGGAAAACCCCACTTCTTACCCAGAAACATAAAAAAGCCAGGCTGGAGTTTACCAAAACTTACCTGAGAAAGCCTACAACGTTTTGGAAGAATGTTCTCTGGTCAGATGAGACAAAAGTAGAGCTTTTTGGGCAAAGGCATCAACATAGAGTTTACAGGAGAAAAAAAGAGGCATTCAAAGAAAAGAACACGGTCCCTACAATCAAACATGGCGCAGGTTCCCTGATGTTTTGGGGTTGCTTTGCTGCCTCTGGCACTGGACTGCTTGACCGTGTGCATGGCATTATGAAGTCTGAAGACTACCAACAAATTTTGCAGCATAATGTAGGGCCCAGTGTGAGAAAGCTGGGTCTACCTCAAAGGTCATGGGTCTTCCAGCACGACAATGACCCAAAACACACTTCAAAAAGCACTAGAAAATGGTTTGAGAGAAAGCACTGGAGACTTCTAAGGTGGCCAGCAATGAGTCCAGACCTGAATCCCATAGAACACCTGTGGAGAGATCTAAAAATGTCAGTTTGGAGAAGGCACCCTTCAAATATCAGGGACCTGGAGCAGTTTGCCAAAGAAGAATGGTCTAAAATTGCAGCAGAGCATTGTAAGAAACTCATTGATGGTTACCGGAAGCGGTTGATCGCAGTTATTTTGGCTAAAGGTTGTGCAACCAAGTATTAGGCTGAGGGTGCCAATACTTGTCCGGCCCATTTTTGGAGTTTTGTGTGAAATTATCAATGTTTTGCTTTTCGTTTCATTCACTTTTGTGTTTTTTCATTGAAGACAAATTAAATGAAGATAATAATACCAAAGAATTTGTGATTGCAATCATTTTCAAGAAGAAATGGAGTATTATCTGACAGAATTGCAGGGGTGTCAATACTTTTGGCCACAACTGTATTTAAAGCAACTATAGGTTGACAACTACATGTTCTGTTTATTTGGAGAGTGAGCATTTAGAATAATTCCTTGTCACACACCAGTTTCCGCATTCCAGCATTTCTCACCATACAGACCCACGATATTATGCAAAATAAAGAGAATTTTGTATACTTACCGTAAATTCTTTTTCTTCTAGCTCCTAATTGGGAGACCCAGACATTGGGTGTATAGCTTCCGCCTCCGGAGGACACACAAAGTATTACACTTAAAAACAAGAAGTGTAACTCCTCCCCTACTGCCTATACACCCCCTCTAGGAGGAATCCCATCAGTTCGGTGCACAAGCAGGAAGGAGGATAAAACCCACATTAAGACCAAAAGGTCCGGTTAAACATTGTCGGCCAACAGGGCCAAAAGAGCGACATGTACAACACCAGTCACTCACATAAAAGAACAACGCCCAAAGGCCAACAGGGTGGGTGCTGGGTCTCCCAATTAGGAGCTAGAAGAAAAAGAATTTACGGTAAGTATACAAAATTCTCTTTTTCTTTTTCGCTCCATTGGGAGACCCAGACATTGGGATGTCCAAAAGCTATCCCTGGGTGGGAAGAGACCCAAGCAAGACAGTAACTTTAAATGTGAGCAACCGCCGCCTGAAGGATCCGTCTACCCACATTAGCTTCAGCCGAAGCATATGCATGAACCTGATAGTGTTTCGTAAAGGTGTGCAGGCTAGACCAAGTGGCCGCCTGACACACCTGTTGCGCCGTGGCCTGATGACGTAGGGCCCACGAGGCACCCACAGCTCTTGTGGAATGTGCCTTAATCCCAGCTGGCACAGGTGTACCAGAGAGAATGTAGGCTTCCTGAATGGGAGCCTTGATCCACCGAGCCAAGGAGGACTTGGAAGCCTGCGTTCCTTTCTTCTTGCCCGTCGTGAGAACGAACAGGGCATCCGAGCGGCGAAAGGCAGCCGTGCGGGAGATATAAATCCTGACCGCTCTGACCAGGTCCAGAGTATGGAGGGACTTCTCATACTGGTGAACCGGATTAGGACAAAAAGATGGCAGGACGATGTCTTGATTCAGGTGGAACGGGGACAGCACCTTCGGTAGAAACTCCGCCACAGGACGGAGTACCACTTTGTCCTGGTGAACTACCAGGAAAGGAGATTTGCAGGACAGAGCTGCCAGCTCTGAAACTCTGCGCAAAGATGTAATAGCCACCAGAAAGGCCACTTTCTGAGAAAGTCTCAAGAGAGACACCTCCCTCAAGGGTTCGAAAGGCGGCTTCTGCAAAGCTGCGAGAACCATATTAAGGTCCCATGGGTCCAGAGGACGTCTGTAGGGGGGCACGATGTGATTTGCCCCTTGCACAAACGTCTTGACCTGAGGCAGATTAGCCAGACGCTTGTTGAAAAGCACAGACAGAGCGGAGATCTGGCCCTTTAGGGAACTGAGAGCCAACCCCTTGGTCAACCCGGACTGAAGAAAAGCAAGCAGGGTTGTAAGAGAGAAAGGCCAGGGGGACTTTCTGTGGAGACGACACCAAGAGAAGAAAATCTTCCAGACTCTACGGTAAATTTTTGCCGAGGCAGGTTTCCTGGCTTGTCTCATGGTTGCGGCGACTTCCGAAGAAAAGCCACAGGATGTCAGCAACCAGTCTTCAAGTGCCACAAAGTCAGGCTGAGGGCCGCTGAATTGTGGTGGAAGAACGGCCCTTGAGACAGAAGGTCTGGCCGGAGAGGGAGCCTCCACGGAATCCCCGTCGAGAGCTGTAGAAGATCCGGATACCAGGCCCTCCTGGGCCAGTCTGGGGCGATGAGCAGGGCTTGATGACATTCCATCCTGAGTTTCCGAAGAACCCTGGGTAATAGAGGGATTGGCGGAAACACGTACGGAAGGCGAAACCTGGACCAATCCTGGACCAGAGCGTCCGCCGCCACCGCCCTGCTGTCCCGCGAGCGAGACATGAACCGCGGGACCTGGTGGTTCAACCGAGAGGCCATGAGGTCCACATCTGGAGTGCCCCATCTGTCGCAGATGTGGCGAAAGACATCTGGGTGAAGAGCCCATTCTCCTGGGTCCATACCTTGCCGACTTAGATAGTCGGCCTCCCAATTATCCACTCCCGGAATATGTACTGCCGAGATGGACGAGCCGTTGTCCTCGACCCACTGCAGGATACGGTGGACTTCTGCAAGCGCCTGAGGACTGCGAGTGCCTCCCTGGTGGTTGATGTAAGCGACCGCGGTGGCGTTGTCGGATTGTATCCGAATCGGATTCCCCGCCAGGAATCTCTGAAAAGCCAGAAGAGCCAAATAAATGGCCCGAATCTCCAGAACGTTGATCTGAAGGGAGGATTCCCGCCTTGTCCAGGTGCCCTGTGCCCGGTGGTGAAGGAAAACGGCGCCCCAGCCTAGAAGACTGGCGTCCGTGGTCACCACTAACCAAGAGGGGGGCAGAAAGGATCTGCCCCGAGAGAGGGAGGAGGGAAGCAGCCACCAACGAAGAGACTCCTTCGTGTCCGACAACAGAGGAATGTGTTGGTCGAGGGAGGAGGACTTCTTGTTCCATCCGCGCAAGATCTGCAATTGCAGCAGACGGAGATGGAATTGCGCAAATGGCACTGCTTCCATGGTCGCCACCATCTTCCCTAGAACGTGCATCAGACGCCTGATGGACACTGAGTCTGACCGCATGAGAGACTGGACCTCCTCCTGGATCGAGATCTGTTTGTCGACCGGAAGGACGATCAGAGCCGGGGCAGTATGAAACTCCATGCCCAGATAAGTTATGGACTGAGCAGGCAGAAGAACAGACTTGGGTACGTTGATCAACCACCCGAAGTGCTGCAGCGTGTCTAGAGTAAGTGAGAGACTCCGCTGACACTGCTCCGCAGAGGGGGCCCTGACTAGGAGGTCGTCCAGGTACGGGGTCACTGCATGGCCCTGAGAATGCAGAACCGCCACCATCGCCGCCATCACCTTGGTGAAGACCCTTGGTGCGGAAGCCAGGCCGAAGGGCAGAGCCACGAACTGAAAGTGCTCCTCTCCTACCGCGAACCTCAGCCATCGCTGATGTGCCGGAGCGATGGGGACATGAAGATAGGCGTCCTTGACATCTACTGAGGCTAGGAAGTCCCCCTGAGAAAGAGACGCTATCACAGACCGCAGAGATTCCATGCGGAATGACCTGACCTTCACGTGCCGGTTGAAAAGTTTGAGGTCCAAAACCGGACGTACCGAGCCGTCCTTTTTGGGAACCGTGAAGAGGTTCGAGTAGAACCCCCGGAATCGTTCCCCGGAGGGAACCTGGGTCACCACCCCGTCTCGTCTCAAAGCGTCCAGCGCCTGACAAAAAGCCAAGGCCCTTGTTGGCGGGGGCGAAGAGAGACAGAAACGAGTCGGAGGGCGTGAGGTCAGTTCTATTCTGTAGCCGTGGGTGACGACGTCGACTACCCATTGGTCTTGGATCTGGCAGCGCCAGATGTCTCCAAAGTGGGAGAGCCTGCCACCGACCAAGGATGTTGCTGGGAGAGGCGGCGAGTCAAGAAGAGGCCGCCTTGGCAGCTGTAGCGCTGGCTGGCTTCCTTTGTTGATTTTTGGACTTCCACGGCCGGCCTGACTTCTGATCCCTGTCCGTACGGGAGGAGGAGGAGGAGGACGACGTCTTTGAGGAGGGACGAAAGGCACGAAACTTGGCGTGCATCGGACGCTGACCAGACTTCTGTACCTTGGTTTGAGGTAAAGAAGTTGACTTTCCACCCGTGGATTCCTTGATGATGTCGTCCAATTGTTCGCCAAAGAGCCTGTTTCCCGCGAACGGGAGGCCTTGTAGAAATTTCTTGGACGTGGCATCAGCCTTCCAGTCACGCAGCCACAGTATCCTGCGGGTTGCAAGAGAGTTAGCCGAGGCCACTGCGGTACGGCTGGCGGATTCCATGACGGCCGATCTGGCGTAGTCAGTAAAGGCAGACGCTTGAGCAGTAAGGGTAGTCACCTCAGGAAGATCCTGAGCTACCGCATTCAGTTCTGTCAAGCAGGCAGAAACAGCCTGCAGAGCCCAGACTGCAGCGAAAGCCGGGGCAAACGAGGCTCCTGTAGCCTCATAGATTGACTTCTGCAGAAGTTCAATCTGTCGGTCAGTGGGGTCCTTAAGAGAGGAGCCATCTGCAACAGACATGACAGTATTGGCCGACAACCTGGAGACCGGAGGGTCTACCTTAGGAGAGGCCGACCAACCCTTCACAACGTCAGAGGGAAAAGGATACCGAGTATCCTTCTGTTTCTTGGAAAAGCGCTTGTCAGGACAAGCTCTGGGGGTCTGAACCGTTGATCTAAAGTTCGAATGATCAAAGAAAGATCCCCGGGGTCTGGATGGAGGAAGGAACTGATACAGTTCCTCTGAGAGCGAGGTGTCCACCGCAGGAGGGGGAGCCGTGAGGTCCAATACCGTATTAATGGAGGACACCAAGTCATCCACGAAGGAATCCTCCTCGGAGGCCTCATCCGAGGGCCTCACGGACTCCTGACCATCAGCCCCCTCAATCTGAGAACCCTCAGTCTGCTCCGTGCGAAGCGAGGAGGCCGGAAAGAGTGCTCTACGTGGGCGTTTAGGAGGCCGAGGAGAGGGATCTGCGTCCGAGACCCCTGTATTGTCTCCAGGATCCACACCCTCAGCAGGGGACGACTCGCTGTGGTGCCTGCGGCGTGAGGCAGAGGGACCGGGGTCACTTTCCCGATGACCAGCCTGCAAAGATTCCTGCAAGACCCTGGTCAGAGCCGTCATGGACTGGGCAAAAGACTCTGAAAAGGTCCTAGTAAAAGCTACAGTCCAAGGAGGGACATCCTGGTCCCCTGACTCGGGGAAGGCTCTGATGTAGCAGAGCTTGGGGGGGCCCCCTGAGCCGCTACAGAGTCATGTAAGGCGCAGACAGTGCAATGAGGGTCGATAGACCCAGCAGGCAGGGCAATCTTGCAGACAGTGCAAGAAGAGTAAAATGCCTTCACCCTAGGGGCTTTGCTCCTGGTGGAAGACATGTCGCCCTTAGAATTAATCCTCCCAGAGGGAAACAAGCCAGAGGGGGGAATAGGAGAAGGAAAAGGCACCAACAGGAGACCTGTGGTGACTTACCAGACCGACCAGGGAGTGTGTGTGCCCTCCGGATGCTCCGCTCTTTGCTGGCAGCTGCAGAGTGCAGGGAGAGACGCTGGGAGTATGGATCAGCAGTCTCCAGCCCCTACATAAGATGGCCGCCGGAGCCGAGCGAGGGGGCGTGGCCTAGCAGCCCGGGAATCCGGAGGGCTACTCCCCTCCCTCCCAGCCAGGCTATGATGCAAGCCATGGCTGGGAGCGGCCGAGCTCCAAGACCGCCCCCAAAGGCGGCCGGGCCCGCCTCCTGTGGAGCCCGGGCTCATGGAGGAAAAACAAGGCCTCAATGAAGCCGGGGCCTAAATTTATAACGCCGGCCCGCGCTCGGGAGCTCCCGAGCGCGGTAGTACCAGCGACCCCCGGGAAACCCGCGGCGCTGCAGTGGCAGGCTGCTAGGGACCGGGAAAAACACCACCAGGGGCCCCCTAAAGTGTGAGCAGCAGCAAACACATTAAAGAGCCCATGAAGAGGGCATGAGAGCCTGGAGGGAGCACACACAGAGGGACAATGTCTCCAGAGTCCACATACTCCCTCCCCAGGTGGATGGACCGGGCTGCAGCAGGGCAGGCAGGGCAAGCATAACTCCCAGAGTACCTTATTAGGTGCAGGGGACCGAGCCCTGTGGTCCACGACACCAGCCGACAGGATCCCTAGGGGCTGTGGATGGAGTCAGAGCTCCAGAAGTTCTGGGAGCCCGTAACGATCCCACTTCTCCAGAGCCCCGAGGGGATGGAGAAGGAAAACGCAGCATGAGGGCTCCAGCCCGTCGTACCCCAAGGGTACCTCAACCGCCTCTGCCCGAGGGTGAGGAAGGAGACATGCTGGGGGTCCCTAAGGATCCTCTTTGCTTCCATCCGACACTCTCCAAGGAGAGTGAGTAAGACTAAGTGAGAGTGCATGTGTGCAGAGTGTGCCTCCTTCAACACAAAGCTAAGAACTGATGGGATTCCTCCTAGAGGGGGTGTATAGGCAGTAGGGGAGGAGTTACACTTCTTGTTTTTAAGTGTAATACTTTGTGTGTCCTCCGGAGGCGGAAGCTATACACCCAATGTCTGGGTCTCCCAATGGAGCGAAAAAGAAAGAAGAATATTATACACACAAACATATGAAGCTCTTAGGCTAGGGTCACACTTGAGCCTTGGATGCGCTAAATGCTACCGGTTTTCACAATTTCAAATTGTGGAAAATGGTAGCATTAACGCTTCCATAGGTTCCCATGCAAAAAAAAGCATAGTGAAAATGCAATACTTTTGACTAGGGATGAGCGAGTCCGAAAAGACTCGGAATCGCAAGACCCCAACGAGTCCGAGTCAAGGACTCGGGACTCGTTGCGAGTCCAGCGAGTCCAATGTTAATGAATAGGGACCCGAGTAATAGCGAATAATGACATTTACAACTCGCTGATGTGTCTCTGAAAGTGTGCGAGTCCAAACTCGCTGGTTTTTCTCTTATTTTGAGGCTTGTAGCCGATGATGCGAGGGAAGGGATTCTCCAGCACACACTATGGTTTAAGGAAACAGGAAGCGAGTCGCGCTGACAGGCGCACACACAGAGCGATCCATTCATCAGTGCAATCATGGCAGCAGGACGTGGCATGGTGAACACGCTGCGTCTTATCGCACTTGTGGAGGCTCGTCCATTTCTATGGCTCCCTACAGATCCTGAGTATGGGGATACGACCCTTATTAATACAGCCTGGAGAGAGATCGCCCAAGAGATGTTCCCTGCGTTCCATCGGAGTGACCATGAGGAACAGAGCAATCTAAGTAAGTTAAATGAGTTCACACGTTATATATTGCATTTACTGTATATATACTCGTGTATAAGCCGACCCGTGTATAAGCCGACCCCCCTATTTTTGCCCCGAAAAACTATGAAAACATATTCACCGCCATCCTGGTATACAGCGGCTATCACTGGTAGACGGCCCCCCAGCAGAGTATACACCTCCCCCTGCAGAGTATACAGGCCCCCAGCTGGGTATACATGCCCCCATATTGTCGTATACAGGCAGGGGCAGACTGGCCCAGGTGCCACGGGTCATGCGGCTGCAGGAGCATGAATAATCCGCATGTCCCTGAAGCAGCAGGCGGAAACGGAAGCTCCTGGCCGCGCGATGACGTCATCAGCACGCGGCTGCGTCCGGGAGTGAGCGTCTGTGAGTGGCGTGCGGCTGCGACTGTTAGCGAGCGGCTGTGAGGAGCGCGAGGCTGCGGCTGGGAGCGAGCCATAGGATAATGCGGGAGCTGCGGTGACTGTGAGGCGGCCGCCAGTCATCACCCCCCCCCACCCCCCGTCCTCACCTGTGTCGGGCCAGTGAGGGAGGGTTGCGACCCAAACTGTAGGGTGCCAGTCAGTCCCTGTATACAGGGCCCTCAGTGTGTGTACAGGCCCCCCCAGCAGTGGGTATACAGGGCCCCCAGCAGTGGGTAGACAGTGGCCCAGTGGGTTTACAGGGCCCCCAGCAGTGGGAATACAGGGCCCCCATAGCAGGGTATACAGGACCCTGAATGTGTTATCATGCTCCACCGCATAGTTGCCTATATTTGGATGGGGTCACAACAGTACAATGAGTTTAATGTCTTATCCTCCTGGCTCTTTCGGCCAAGGGGTTGGGTGTATATAAATACCACTAATGACCAGAGTCTGGTGCCCGCACTATTACATTCTCTATGCGTTGACATGTGTCCTGCCTCATTTGTGATTGTGGCCACGTGAGCTCAATGTCCGTAATGCTGTTGATGATGTTCCACACTGTCGTGTCACTGTGCCTTGTATACACATTACACACACAAAATGAATAAAATGTTATTGTTGATTTGTACACATACTTTTGTTTTTTCAAATATTACACATCTCTAAAGCCGGTTTCAAATCATTTCACAGTTGACCATCTTAAAAAACGGTGGAGGAGCTGCCGGGACCAGCATAAGAAGCAGTACCGGCAGTACTCAGAGAGACAACCGGGAGCCGCTCCATTGCTCAACCACTACCACTTTTATGACCGGCTGTCCTTCCTTCACCCGGTGGCCACTATGCCAAGGTATGTATCTGCAGCACTGTTGTGTACATTTAGTATTATTTATAAATAAATACATTAGTTTCCATTTTGGCTCTGTGGGTAGCAGAGTATACAGGCGGGTCTGAGGTAGCAGAGTATACAGGCGGGTCTGTGGGTAGCAGAGTATACAGGCGGGTCTGAGGTAGCAGAGTATAAAGACGGCTCTGTGGGTAGCAGAGTATACAGGCGGGTCTGTGGGTAGCAGAGTATAAAGACGGCTCTGTGGGTAGCAGAGTATACAGGCGGGTCTGTGGGTAGCAGAGTATACAGGCGGGTCTGTGGGTAGCAGAGTATACAGGCGGCTCTGTGGGTAGCAGAGTATACAGGCGGGTCTGAGGTAGCAGAGTATAAAGACGGCTCTGTGGGTAGCAGAGTATACAGGCGGCTCTGTGGGTAGCAGAGTATACAGGCGGGTCTGAGGTAGCAGAGTATACAGGCGGCTCTGTGGGTAGCAGAGTATACAGGCGGGTCTGAGGTAGCAGAGTATAAAGACGGCTCTGTGAGTAGCAGAGTATACAGGCGGCTCTGTGGGTAGCAGAGTATACAGGCGGGTCTGAGGTAGCAGAGTATACAGGCGGCTCTGTGGGTAGCAGAGTATAAAGACGGCTCTGTGAGTAGCAGAGTATACACGTGGCTCTGTGGGTAGCAGAGTATACAGGCGGGTCTGAGGTAGCAGAGTATACAGGCGGCTCTGTGGGTAGCAGAGTATACAGGCGGGTCTGAGGTAGCAGAGTATAAAGACGGCTCTGTGGGTAGCAGAGTATACAGGCGGGTCTGTGGGTAGCAGAGTATACAGGCGGGTCTGTGGGTAGCAGAGTATACAGGCGGGTCTGAGGTAGCAGAGTATAAAGACGGCTCTGTGGGTAGCAGAGTATACAGGCGGGTCTGTGGGTAGCAGAGTATACAGGCGGGTCTGTGGGTAGCAGAGTATACAGGCGGGTCTGTGGGTAGCAGAGTATACAGGCGGGTCTGAGGTAGCAGAGTATACAGGCGGGTCTGTGGGTAGCAGAGTATACAGGTGGGTCTGTGGGTAGCAGAGTATACAGGCGGGTCTGTGGGTAGCAGAGTATACAGGCGGCTCAGTGGGTAGCAGAGTATATAGGTGATGAGAATAGGGTTAATAGATGGTGCTACAGTGTTGGGGCGTGCTAGAGGGAGCAGAGATCCGATTACTGCCATCATTTCTGACCTTATTAAAGATAGCGGCCGCAGCTAAATGACATCATGGCAAAGGTAAACATGGGGTGTGGTTAGCTGCAGGAGGTTAGTGAGAGGTGTGGGTTGTTTGGCAGAGGGCGTGGTGTGGGCGTGGTGAGCGCGGCTCCAGCGTCAGATACGCTGCGAGCGCGGAACCGCGGCACATCTCCAGGAGCAGAGGACGTGTCCGGTACGTCCGTAGCCCCCGGCCTCCCCGTTGTCCGCACACACAGCCCCGCTGTGACCTCTGCAGTGTCACAGGCCCCGGCGGGCGTCTGTCATCTCCTCCTGACACTGACCTCCTCCTGATTTGATTGTCTGTGTTGTCCCCCCCCGCTGTCAGCATCAGTGATCTGCTAAGACCTGTGGGTGCACAGACGGGGGAAGTACAAATGCCAGCATGCCGGGGCGGATTGGGCGCTGTGAGGGGCGCAGGTCTTGCTGTGAGCGGAGGGCGCGAGGCCGCTAGAGAAAACGCTATAGCGGCTGTGTGAGTTAAGCGTCTGCGGCTCGCGAAGGCGCATACGCGTCTCCGCTCGCAGTGACGCTAAGGAGTTTGGGATTAGGCTACAGTGCCGGAATTTCAAACTCCCGATTATATAAATAGATTATATATATATATATTGTATACCTTTCAACCCCTTCCCTGCTTTATATAGATGATATAAGCTAAAAGTTTTGTGAATTAAGTATGTCAAGTAAAAAGTGAAGTCAGGGGGACTTTTTTTTTTTCATGTGAACCATTGGTGTTATTGATCGTCTAGATTAGATGGGATGGGGGGGGGGTGGGTGTTAATCAGGGGGTGAAAAATTATGTATTAGTATGGAATTAGCAAAGAAAGTCACGTATTCCTTTATGTTATGTACAGTTGGTTATTCTTTCATAATAATAACAAATATCTGATTAATAATACACAGATACACAGAGTCTAAAAAGCGTGCAACTTAATGTTTGACCTATGTTTTTGTTTCCAAATGCATTCACCAAATTTTTTTTTACTTTACCCACAGAGAAGCTTACTACAGAGGGCGGCGTGCTGTGAACCCTCCACCGCCAAACAGAAGGCGGCGTGGAGAACACCCACCACCACCACCACGGCGGCGCCCCACCACCACGCCGCCGTCACCAGCACCACCAACACCACCACCACCGCCGCCACCAGCACCACCACCACCGCCGCCACCAGCAGCAGCAACACCACCACCGCCGCCACCAGCACCAGCACCACCACCACCGCCGCCACCAGCAGCAGCAACACCACCACCGCCGCCACCAGAACCAACACCACCACCGCCGCCACCAGCACCAACACCACCACCGCCGCCACCAGCACCAACCCCAGCTTTGGGGCATGTCCGGCCGCAAGAGGAGGAACCTGGATGCCCACCTCACACCAGCCATGGTCTGATCCCGGGGTCACCTAATAGACGGCGTGCACAAAGTAATGCTGACTTTGCCCACAGTCTGATACCATTCCTGGATGAAATTCCATTTCACAGGCTACTGCGGGCAAGATCAGCATTACAGATTGTGCTTGACGCCAGTCGCCCACCAAACCACCCAGGTGAGGTTTTCAATTTTTTGGAGGGGTGGCAACTCAGACACTACAACCTACAAGACAGGCCCACACCCCGGGACAGCCATGTGCCACCACAGAGGCCTGTACCTACCTTTCCACAATGGCCACCTAACAGGGACCTACCATTTTTCCCCACACCGGCCCAGAGGATCCACCCTCAAGGGTTGCCGGAGGCCATTCATGGGGCCCTTGACCTCTTGCAGGACCAGGGTGATGGTGTCACTTTACTGGCAAGGCCGGAGGATGCGGCAACCTACCAGCAGCTGTAGACCCCTTTTTTTTTTTTTTTTTATTTTGTGTTCATGTGCATTGCACAATTTCATTGTTATTATTTCTTATATTTTCCTGTTTACAAAGTTGTACCAAAAAAAAAAAAAAAAAAAAAAAAAATTCTGACATTTTTACCATTATGGCGGAATAATACCCAGTTTACAAAAACTGCTTTGTGTCTGTCTTTTTTCAGGGAAAGGATGTGTAGGTTGTTTTGTGGGTGGGCTTAAAGTCATCATCATTATAATTATTATTTATTTATATAGCACCGATAGGTTCCATGGCGCTTTACATGAGGATAAGGTACACAAGGAGAAGTACAATAAACATAGACAATAAGGTCATAGAGGTACAACAGGAGAGGACCCTGTACGCGTGGGCTCACATTCAACGAGGGGTGGGTGGGGATACAATAGGGTGGGGAAGGTGTCGGTCGTGGGGCGTGTAGCGGGGTGTCATGGCAGGTTGTAGGCCTGTCGGAAGAGGTGAGTCTTTAGGTGTTTCTTGAAGGTTCCCAGGGTAGGCGAGTGAGTGATGAGGTGGGGCAGCGAGTTACAGAGCATGGTTGATGCCCGGGAGAAATCCTGTATGCGGTTGTGGGAAGAGGAGATGAGGGGGGAGTGTCGGAGAAGTTCTTTGGATGAACGCAGGTAGCGTGAGGGATGGTATCGGGAGATCATGTCGGAGATGTATGGTGGGGATAGGTTGTGTAAGGCTTTGAATGTCATGATCAGTGTTTTAAAGTGAGCTCTCTGTGGGGCGGGGACCCAGTGAAGGGCTTGGCAGTGGGTGTAGACAGGTGAGTAGCGTGAGGACAGATGGATTAGTCGGGCAGCAGAGTTTAGTATACATTGGAGAGGTGCAAGAGAGTTGGCAGGGAGGCCTGTGCGAAGGAGGTTCCAGTAGTCAAGGCGTGAGATGATGAGGGCATTAATGAGTGTTTTAGCTGTGTCAGGGTTGAGTAACGAGCAAATTCTTGAAATATTTTTGAGTTGGAGTGACAGGGACTTGGTTAGGAACTAGAGGTGGGGCTTGAAGGAGAGGGATGAGTCAAGGATTACCCCGAGACATTTGGCGTGGAGGACAGGGGAGAGAGAGCATCATTAGCAAGTACTTTACGGACCGCATGGAGCATGAAGTCACCTTGGTTACTAAGTGTAAAATCATGACTCCACAGACAAATGTTGCTGACAAATAAACAGTGCCTGTGTTTGGGGGGTTACTTAATGCCTCGCTATGGCAACAAGACTAGGAACACACATGTGAGAGGCTGGGACATCTACCTGCTACACATCGCGTCTACGCGTTTTCTACAGAGCGTACAGTGGGACCTTTCTCCAGGCTCCAGCAGGATGATAGTCCAAGCAATGCCCACGATGCAAGCATAGGCTTGTTGCCTAAAAAAATTAGCTGAAGGGGCTTCATATACATTTTTTTCAGAAAGCAGGGTGCTTGGCCCATACAATAGAATTGCTTGTACTAGGAGCATAGTACATGCAATGCCCACGATGGAGGCATAGGCTTGGTGCCTGGAAAAATTAGCCCAAGGGGCTGTTTTGCATTTTGGGTATAAATGCAGGCCTAAGGGCCATGTTCAGCTTGTTAGGCTGGGTGTTTCCAAAAATTAGCCCAAGGGGCTGTTTGGCATTTTTAGTGTAAATGCAGGCCTAAGGGCCATGATAAGCCTCTTAGGCTGGGTGTTTCCAAAAATTAGCCCAAGGGGCTGTTTTGCATTTTGGGTATAAATGCAGGCCTAATGGCCATGTTCAGCTTGTTAGGCTGGGTGTTTCCAAAAATTAGCCCAAGGGGCTGTTTGGCATTTTTAGTGTAAATGCAGGTCTAAGGGCCATGATAAGCCTCTTAGGCTGGGTGTTTCCAAAAATTAGCCCAAGGGGCTGTTTTGCATTTTGGGTATAAATGCAGGCCTAATGGCCATGTTCAGCTTGTTAG
Organism: Allobates femoralis; assembly: GCA_033576535.1. NCBI lineage: Eukaryota > Metazoa > Chordata > Amphibia > Anura > Aromobatidae > Allobates > Allobates femoralis. Next base: position 7,754 of record JARQOC010002729.1, on the reverse strand, counting down.
GCTGGGTGTTTCCAAAAATTAGCCCAAGGGGCTGTTTGGCATTTTTAGTGTAAATGCAGGCCTAAGGGCCATGATAAGCCTCTTAGGCTGGTGTTTCCAAAAATTAGCCCAAGGGGCTGTTTGGCATTTTGGGTATAAATGCAGGCCTAAGGGCCATGTTCAGCTTGTTAGGCTGGGTGTTTCCAAAAATTAGCCCAAGGGGCTGTTTGGCATTTTGGGTATAAATGCAGGCCTAAGGGCCATGTTCAGCTTGTTAGGCTGGGTGTTTCAAAAAATTAGCCCAAGGGGCTGTTTGGCATTTTTAGTGTAAATGCAGGCCTAAGGGCCATGATAAGCCTCTTAGGCTGGGTGTTTCCAAAAATTAGCCCAAGGGGCTGTTTTGCATTTTGGGTATAAATGCAGGCCTAATGGCCATGTTCAGCTTGTTAGGCTGGGTGTTTCCAAAAATTAGCCCAAGGGGCTGTTTGGCATTTTTAGTGTAAATGCAGGCCTAAGGGCCATGATAAGCCTCTTAGGCTGGGTGTTTCCAAAAATTAGCCCAAGGGGCTGTTTTGCATTTTGGGTATAAATGCAGGCCTAATGGCCATGTTCAGCTTGTTAGGCTGGGTGTTTCCAAAAATTAGCCCAATGGGGCTGTTTGGCATTTTTAGTGTAAATGCAGGCCTAAGGGCCATGATAAGCCTCTTAGGCTGGGTGTTTCCAAAAATTAGCCCAAGGGGCTGTTTTGCATTTTGGGTATAAATGCAGGCCTAATGGCCATGTTCAGCTTGTTAGGCTGGGTGTTTCCAAAAATTAGCCCAAGGGGCTGTTTGGCATTTTTAGTGTAAATGCAGGCCTAAGGGCCATGATAAGCCTCTTAGGCTGGGTGTTTCCAAAAATTAGCCCAAGGGGCTGTTTGGCATTTTTCGTGTAAATGCAGGCCTAAGGGCCATGATCAGCTTGTTAAGCTGGGTGTTTCCAAAAATTAGCCCAAGGGGCTGTTTTGCATTTTTAGTGTAAATGCAGGCCTAAGGGCCATGATCAGCTTGTTAGGCTGGGTGTTTTCCAAAAATTAGCCCAAGGGGCTGTTAAATGTTTGCTAACAGAAAATAAAGGTTGATTCCTTGTGAAAAGGTGTTGTGATGGTTAATGAAACCGAAGTTAAGGTGTAGTGTTGGTTTAAGATGAAGCAGCCTCATTACCAGGTTGCAGGAACATGGTTACGCAAATCGTTACTGGTCTTGGACATACTGCTTGTACCAAAAAGACACAATATAATACAATGATTAATTATATCATATTGATGTTGAACGTGGCACTTCAGCTCTGAGTACTGTCGTCTTCAGGGCTCAAGAAGTCTTGTGAAATCCAGTTCCTATTAAACTTAATTAGAGTAAGCCTGTCTGCATTCTCTGGAGTAAGACGTGTCCTGGTATCAGTTATGATACCCCCAGCGGCACTGAAAACCCGCTCTGATGTCACACTAGCTGCAGGGCATGCCAGCACCTCCAAGGCATACAACGAGAGCTCGGTCCAAGTGTGGAGCTTGGAGACCCAGTAATTAAACGGGACTGCGGCATCAGTCAGGAAGCAGGTACTGTCACTTAAGTATTCTTGTACCATGTTGGTAAGTTTCTGTCTCCGAGAGATGGTTACTGGAGCAACATGGCGCTGCAGGTTCGATGGCTTATTGAACATAGCCCACTTTGCGGACATCTTTCCAGCATCTCTTCTGGACAGCGTGGATGATTGTGCCCCGACCAAAGGCTGCTGTTGCACAGAGTTGCTAACTATGGGCAGAGTGTTGTCTGACGGTGATATTCGAAGCATATTTTCCACAAGAACACTCTTGAAATAGTCAATTGTCAAGCCACGTGGTGACTGAAACAGCAGCGAGGTGAATTTATCTTTATAACGTGGGTCCAGAAAGGTGGCCAACCAGTAGAGGTCGTTGTGCAATATGTTAATCACTCGTGGGTCTTCTAGCAGACAAGTCAACATGAAGTCAGCCATGTGTCCTAAGCTGCATAGAGTCATGTCTTCAGTGTCCTCAGAACGATGTTCAATACCCATTGTATCCGCAAAGTCTGTCTCCGCCTCCTCCTCTCCAGGCCACCCATGGTGGACAGACACAAAGCTGGGGTTCTGAGTACCATCTGGGTTGACATCGGCACCAACAAAAAATGAATCCTCTTCATCGTCTTGCTCCTGTTCCTCCTCAGGAGCCATTGTTGCCTGGTCATACTGGCTTTGCTGGCTAGGTACTGCGCTGTTTAAATCTGGCTCCATAGCCATCTGCTGGGCTCTCAATGCTTCATTTTTCTGATTAATGAGGGACTCTTTCAGCAGACACAGCATGGGTATAGTGACACTGATGATGGACTGATCACCGCTCACCAGTTTTGTGCAGTAGTCAAAATTATCAAGAACCTCAGATGTGTCAGCGATCCACACCCACTCCATTGTACTAATATGTCGTGGCTGACTGCCGGTCTGACGGGCATGTTGCAACTGATACTCGGATATTGCCCTCTGCTGCTCATTGATCCTCGATAACATATGGAATGTAGAGTTCCATCGTGTCGGCATGTCACAAATGAGTCTGTGGTTGGGCAAATTCAATTGCTTTTGAAGCAATGAAAGTTTTCCAACCGCTGTTGACGAATGACGAAAATGTGCACAAACTCGACGCACCTTCTCCAGTAGGTCACATAGCTCTGGGTATGTACGCAGGAATTTCTGCACTACCAGATTCAGCACGTGAGCCATGCAAGGCACGTGCACAAGGTTTCCGAGCTTTAGTGCAGCCACTAGGTTACGACCATTGTCGCTCACCACGAGACCGGTCTGGAGTTGGAGTGGGGATAGCCACTCATCTGTCTGTTCCTTCAGACCTTTCAACAGCTCTACTGCAGTGTGCGGTGTGTGACCTAAACAGATCAGCTTCAGCAGAGCCTGTTGGCGTCTTGCTGAAGCACTGCAGCAAACCTCCCAACTTGGCCGTGATGTTGAGGGCAATTGAGGATTGGTCGAGGAAGCGGAAGATGGGGTAGTGGACATATAGGATGATGCAGAGACCCTGAATGAGGTTGTGCCAGCTATCCGTGGCGTGGGTAGGATGTTTGATGTAACACTAACATCGTTTGGCACACTCTCCACAACGTTGATCCAATGCGCGGTGAGCGAGATGTACCGGCCCTGTCCTGAACTGCTTGTCCACGTGTCCGTAGTAAGGTGTACTTTCCCGGTTACAGCGTTGGTGAGGGCACGCTTGAGGTTGTTAATGACATGCTCATGTAACGCGGGGACGGCACAACGTGAAAAGTAGTGGCGGCTTGGAACCGAGTAGCGTGGTACTGCCACAGCCAAAAGCTCACGGAAAGAGTCTGTACCCACAAGCCTAAACGGCAACATCTCGACTGCTAACAACTTAGCTATCTGGGCATTTATTTTTTTGGCTAATGGGTGGGAAGAGTGGTATTTCTGCTTCCTTTCGTACAGCTGTGTCACTGATAACTGTAACGATGTTGCTGACCGAGAACTGTCTGCACTCGTGTTCAGTCTCTCTGCAACCGCTGCTTGTGATGAGTACATATGAGCTGGACCAGCTTCAGCAACACTTGATTGTGACGGACGTATCTGAGTTACCGTCGCAGTCTTTGGGTCAGATGACACTGTTGTGGAAGGCTGCACTTTTGACCACTGAATAGGGTGCTGACCAGCCATGTGCTTCCGCATACTGCTGGTGCTCTGGTTTCCTTTCCCGTGGCCTCTGCTGAGCCTTGCATGGCAGATGGTACAGATGACCACATTTTCTTGAGAAGGCCCATCTTTAAAAAATTTCCACACAGTGGCTGACCGACCTCTAGGCTTGACTGTACTCCCTGAGGGATTACTGAGGCCCACATTTGAGACATTTTGTCCAACAGTTGACAAATTTTGAGCCACAGTGGACACATTTTGGGCAACAGTGGTGACTCTTTGAGTTCTGGTGGGAGGAGTCGGCCTTGCTGCCTTTGTTGGTGGGACATACACACTTTCTTCCTCCGTGCTGCTCTGCTGGCTCTGCATCGCAACATTCCACGTGGGATCAGTTGTCTCATCATCAACCCCTTCCTCTTCTAAATCTTCCCGATAACAAGATAGATTTTGCTCCCCAGATGACAAGTGTGTCACTGTCTCATCATCATCATCCTCCAACTCCTGAGACGGTCTAAGACTTTGCTGAAAGACACGTTCATGTGGCCGGGGTGTCTCTAAAACTTGTCCATGAATGGACAATTCTTCATCAAGTATCTCATCTACTACGGAGTCTGGCAAACCGGATTCATGTAAAGGATTATATGTACCAAATAAGTCATCTGAGTGACCCATGTCTGTGTCAACATTTTCATGGGGCTGCTGTTGGTCTGAGGAACTGTGAAGAGGTTGTGGATTAGATGACCCAGCATGGTATGTACCAACAGTAGATACAGTGCTCAAGGAACCTTGAGTGCTGCAAGAACCTGTTGTTGAGGTCTTGTCTGCCAGCCAAGACGTTAGATGCTGTTCGTCTTCCGGCCTCAATACTCGTTTACTTTCCTGACGGGGAAAGTTAGACAGGAGGAACGATCGATCAATCCTCGTCTGTCTGCCCGAACTGGTGGATAGTTGGCCACGACTACCAATGCCTGTACCTCGTCCCTGTCCCTTAGCAAGACTTTTTTTGGGATTTGGTTTTTTGTGTGACATTTTGTAATTTCTGGTGGCTTTCTGGGGGCTTGTAAAACAAGTAGCAGGTACTATTTCGTGAAAGGTACACACTAGAGGCTAAGATATTTTTAGAGAGATGGAAGGTACCGTGCGAGCTGCAGGCAGGACACCGTACAGCTACGCACTGGCACAGGAAAAAATTGTTTAGTACGCACAACCAGGCACACTTAGGCTGCGGTGCTGGCTGCGTGCAAGTTTACAAGTACCGTGCGAGCTGCAGGCAGGACACCGTACAGCTACGCACTGGCACAGGAAAAAATTGTTTAGTACGCACAACCAGGCACACTTAGGCTGCGGTGCTGGCTGCGTGCAAGTTTACAAGTACCGTGCGAGCTGCAGGCAGGACACCGTACAGCTACGCACTGGCACAGGAAAAAATTGTTTAGTACGCAGAACCAGGCACACTTAGGCTGCGGTGCTGGCTGCGTGCAAGTTTACAAGTACCGTGCGAGCTGCAGGCAGGACACCGTACAGCTACGCACTGGCACAGGAAAAAATTGTTTAGTACGCACAACCAGGCACACTTAGGCTGCGGTGCTGGCTGCGTGCAAGTTTACAAGTACCGTGCGAGCTGCAGGCAGGACACCGTACAGCTACGCACTGGCACAGGAAAAAATTGTTTAGTACGCACAACCAGGCACACTTAGGCTGCGGTGCTGGCTGCGTGCAAGTTTACAAGTACCGTGCGAGCTGCAGGCAGGACACCGTACAGCTACGCACTGGCACAGGAAAAAATTGTTTAGTACGCACAACCAGGCACACTTAGGCTGCGGTGCTGGCTGCGTGCAAGTTTACAAGTACCGTGCGAGCTGCAGGCAGGACACCGTACAGCTACGCACTGGCACAGGAAAAAATTGTTTAGTACGCAGAACCAGGCACACTTAGGCTGCGGTGCTGGCTGCGTGCAAGTTTACAAGTACCGTGCGAGCTGCAGGCAGGACACCGTACAGCTACGCACTGGCACAGGAAAAAATTGTTTAGTACGCACAACCAGGCACACTTAGGCTGCGGTGCTGGCTGCGTGCAAGTTTACAAGTACCGTGCGAGCTGCAGGCAGGACACCGTACAGCTACGCACTGGCACAGGAAAAAATTGTTTAGTACGCACAACCAGGCACACTTAGGCTGCGGTGCTGGCTGCGTGCAAGTTTACAAGTACCGTGCGAGCTGCAGGCAGGACACCGTACAGCTACGCACTGGCACAGGAAAAAATTGTTTAGTACGCACAACCAGGCACACTTAGGCTGCGGTGCTGGCTGCGTGCAAGTTTACAAGTACCGTGCGAGCTGCAGGCAGGACACCGTACAGCTACGCACTGGCACAGGAAAAAATTGTTTAGTACGCAGAACCAGGCACACTTAGGCTGCGGTGCTGGCTGCGTGCAAGTTTACAAGTACCGTGCGAGCTGCAGGCAGGACACCGTACAGCTACGCACTGGCACAGGAAAAAATTGTTTAGTACGCACAACCAGGCACACTTAGGCTGCGGTGCTGGCTGCGTGCAAGTTTACAAGTACCGTGCGAGCTGCAGGCAGGACACCGTACAGCTACGCACTGGCACAGGAAAAAATTGTTTAGTACGCACAACCAGGCACACTTAGGCTGCGGTGCTGGCTGCGTGCAAGTTTACAAGTACCGTGCGAGCTGCAGGCAGGACACCGTACAGCTACGCACTGGCACAGGAAAAAATAGTTTAGTACGCACAACCAGGCACACTTAGGCTGCGGTGCTGGCTGCGTGCAAGTTTACAAGTACCGTGCGAGCTGCAGGCAGGACACCGTACAGCTACGCACTGGCACAGGAAAAAATTGTTTAGTACGCACAACCAGGCACACTTAGGCTGCGGTGCTGGCTGCGTGCAAGTTTACAAGTACCGTGCGAGCTGCAGGCAGGACACCGTACAGCTACGCACTGGCACAGGAAAAAATTGTTTAGTACGCACAACCAGGCACACTTAGGCTGCGGTGCTGGCTGCGTGCAAGTTTACAAGTACCGTGCGAGCTGCAGGCAGGACACCGTACAGCTACGCACTGGCACAGGAAAAAATTGTTTAGTACGCAGAACCAGGCACACTTAGGCTGCGGTGCTGGCTGCGTGCAAGTTTACAAGTACCGTGCGAGCTGCAGGCAGGACACCGTACAGCAACGCACTGGCACAGGAAATTTTTTGTGGAAAAATGGCACCAAAATTATTTGGTAGACTAGTGCCAAAAATAAGAAAAAGCTTAGGATTACAGCTCTGCGGAAAGCTGGGTGAACTAAGCTCTGAGGATGGTGCTGGATTCACTGTAAGGCTGCTCCTATCTCCCTTCCTTACAGTCCTGTACAGCAATCCTCCGTCCTGGTAGTTCTGAAAAGAACTTTTGGGTTATGTGTGAGGAATCTTGACTCCTACACTGCGTCCTGTTAGTTCTGAAAAGAACTTTTGGGTTATATGTGACTCCTACACTGCCTAACTGTCCCTAGATCTGCTCCAAGTCTCCCTGCACTAGGTCAGCTCTTCTCAGCAATGTGCCCAAAATGGCGGGGGCAAGCCTTATATACTGCCTTGCCTGTCATAGATGACATAGGCATCACGATGGACAGCAGCCAATCATAGTCCTGACACAACCAAAGCTGCTATGCCATTACTGACTATGATTGGCTATCTTCACAAGTTTTCTGACCTAACACGCAATGCTGACTAGTAACATAAAAGATTCTGGATTCGCGAGTCCCGAATAGAGAATACAGGACTCGGAATCGCAGACTCGCTAGGATTCGGACTCGTAGACTCGCTCAGACTCGCTGCTGTTTGGGGAGATTCAAGCTATATAGCGATGTGATAGAGCGAGTCTAGCGAGTCTAGCGAGTGAGAGAAAGTAAACTATGACAAAACTAAGATTGCCATTCACTTGCATTGGACTCGTTACTGAGCGAGTATTCGCTAAAAGACTCGCCGATTCCCGAGTCCAGCGAGTCCCTTAAGAATCGCCGAGTAACGAGTCCTAGCGAGTAGACTCGCTCATCCCTACTTTTGACGCTAC
>JARQOC010002728.1:0-22317 GCA_033576535.1 Allobates femoralis | reverse complement strand
CCGCCCCCTCCTCTGCTGGATGTGAGAACGAGCTGATTCAGAGGGCTGCAGAGGACACTCCACTGACAGAGAGAAGAATGAAGAAGCTCCTAGCTTCCCTCCAGGCTGCAATCCACGCTGATATGCAAGGTATGGTGGAACAGCTTAGAAGGGATGTAAACAGTCTGGGAGACAGAATAGACCGTGTGGAGAGGAAGATGGGGGAATTTGCTAAGGCATATAACACCCTTGCTGATCATGTGGACACTATTGAAAGGCAGATGGAGGAGCAGCAAAGTAAACTCTGGGTACTGGAGGATAAAAGCAGGGAGAGGAATGTAAAGATTAGGGGCATCTCTGAGGACCTTCCTGACTCTGCCCTGTCTGAATATGTTTCATCCTTTATACTGGCTATGCTGCCTGATTGCACCCCAGAGTCTCTGATATGTGAAAGGATCCACCGTCTTCCCCGGCCCCCTCGCCTTAACCCAGCTTTCCAGCGGGATGTGTTGGTCTCCATGCAGGACCTCAGGTTGAAGGAGAAGTTTATGAAGGCCCTCAGGCGTGGAGGGGAGATCCCGGATCGTTTCTCCTCCTTGGAAGTCTATCCGGACTTATCTGTGGGAACACTGGCAAAGAGGCGTGAGTTTGCGCCTATGTGCAAAATCCTTAGAGGAGAGAGAATCTTATACAGCTGGGGAACCCCGGTTAAGGTCCGCTTTACTTATAAAGGCGTCCACCATGTTTTCTCCTCTCCGAAACTACTGGACAAGGCCCTAAAATCCTGGGGTCTCCCGTCCCACTCCGGATCTGCCTCGGACTCCCCCCCACTCGGGGATCAGGGGGGTTCTGAGAATCGCTCGCCCCCTGTACGGAAGGTTGATTCTGATTGGGAGTTCGCTCGCTGAGCAGTGGTCTGTTTTCCGTTTTGATATCTGATCTGTGGCTGTGATTGACAGTCATGTACAGCCCTGGCCGGTATGGTTCGGCTCTGCAGTTTGCTGAGGCCGGACGTGATGTACCGTTAGAAGGAGACCTGGAGGACAGTGACCGGGTCTTCCTTCACCCCCCCACTTTGCAAGCTGTTACTTGCCTAAGATGTTTACATATTTGTTTGTACCCTCTTCCCCCCTCCCCTGCATTTCCCTTCCCCCCGCCTTCCCTACCCCCCCCCAACCCTCTCCCCCTTTTGGTGACTTCACAAAACTATGCGCAATTAGTTGGTTGATGTTATGAGTATTAAACTGCTGTCCTTAAATGTAAACGGCCTAAACTCGGCTATTAAGCGCTCTCTCTTTTGGTCTGAGGTGAATAGGTCTAAGGCGGACATAGTTTTTGCCCAGGAGTCACACTTCCTTGCGGAGGACAATTTCAGGGTGCGTCACAGACTGTTTTCAAGAGCATATTTTGCTAATTGCACTGTGAAAAAAACAGGAGTCTGTATATTTGTGAAATCCTCTCTTCCTTTTCAGCTCCTTGAGGAAGTGGCGGACCCGCTCGGTCGCTTTCTCTTGATTGTATGCAAACTGTATGACTCTGTTTTTACGTTTGTCAATGTGTATGGTCCAAACGTTGCCCAACTTAAATTTGTTAGAGAAGCAATGAAGGTGATCCAGAAACATACTCAGGGCCACCTAGTGATTGGAGGTGATTTTAATATAGTGGTGTCACGTCAGTTGGACTGCTCTAAGACCACCTCGCAGACTAGTGGAGAGTTGGGGACGCTCTCTAGGACCCTCCACCTCCATGATGTGTGGTGCTGCTTACACGCTGAAGAAAGGGACTATAGTTTTTTTTCTAACAGGCCTCGCTCATATTCCCGTCTGGATTATTTTTTAGTTGATAGTGGGACTCTTCAGTTTTGCGCAGCTGCAGACATAGGCCTTATTACGTGGTCGGACCATGCCCCAGTCACTCTAATCATCTCCCTGCGTAGTGGACCTTCCCTTAGAGGTTCTTGGAGGCTTAACCTTGACCTCCTCTCGGATCAACACGTGGTCTCGGAGATCCGTGAGGGTCTGAGGGAATTCTTCAGTCTGAATGACAACTCAGAGGTCAATGACTCGACTCTATAGGAGGCTCATAAGGCGTTTGTCAGGGACTGCTTCATCCAAAAGGCAGCTCGCCGCAAACGGGACAGGGACAGACTTCGGGTGGAGCTCCTGGCTAGAGTACATAACTTGGAGAGGAGGAACAAGAACGGGCAGACCCCTGCGGTCTTATCGCAGCTTTTCTCTGCTAGAATGCAACTTCGCTCTTTCCTCCTCTCCCAGCATGAGAAATACCTGCGTAAATCCAAGCTGTCATTCTACGCTATGGGTGACCGTGCAGGGGCGGTCCTAGCTAGGCGTATAAAGAAAAGGGAGGCCTTGTCTCAAATCACCGCCCTGAGGGATGATTCGGGCAAACTTCGAGTTAGCCCCCTCGACATCGCAGAAGCCTTTGCTTATTTCTATTCCCGTTTGTACAACCTGAAAGACACTGTGGACACCCCCCCCCCCGTCCCCTGTGGACATTGCTAAATTTCTGGATAGCCTCGCTCTGCCCAGGCTGTCTCAGTCTCAACTACTGGCGCTCAATGCCCCCTTTACTCCCGAGGAGGTAATGAAAGTTATCTCTTCTACTAAGAGACATTCAGCCCCAGGTCCTGATGGCCTCCCAAGTGACTATTACCGCTCTTTCTCCTCACTCCTAGCTCCTTATTTGACTAGAGCCAGCACCTTTTGGCAGGGGGAGGGGGCTTTGTCCCCTAGGCTCCTTGAGGCCACCATTGTGACCATTCCGAAGCCTGGCAAGCCCCCTACAGACCCGGGGAGCTATCGCCCCATCTCATTGCTAAATTGTGATATCAAAATTTATGCTAAGCTCCTGGCCTACCGCCTTGGACGGGTCACGCCCTCACTGGCCCTATTCTCTCCGCCATAATGGCTCTTTACTCGAACCCCAACGCTAGGGTGCTCTCCTCTGGCTTTCTCTCTTCCAACTTCGGCCTGTCCAATGGGACCAGGCAGGGCTGCCACCTCTCCCCTATTATATTTTCTCTGATTATTGAACCGTTGACTGAGGCAGTCAGGGCAGATCCTGGCATCTTTGGTTATGTGATTGGAGGCTCTGTTCATAAAATAGAAATAGAATGGGTGTTAGTGCTCGGATTGCAACCAGACAATGCTCACGAGATATTTACCTCAAGGCTTTATCGAATCAGTGTAGAATTCCAATTCTCCACAACGCGTTTCTGCGCTTAGTGCGCCTTTCTCAACCACTTGAGAAAGGCGCACTAAGCGCAGAAACGCGTTGTGGAGAATTGGAATTCTACACTGATTCGATAAAGCCTTGAGGTAAATATCTCGTGAGCATTGTCTGGTTGCAATCCGAGCGCTAACACCCATTCTATTTCTATTATACACTTGCACGCCTTCCCCTCTGGGAAGTGCGAGTCTGAGCAGCTCGGCTCCCGGACTTTGCTCACAACTACACGCCACCCCCATCGGTGCGCCTCGCCAATCACCGACTCGCACGACGAAGGAACACAGCACTGTCCACGTGTCGGATCCCCACGGCTCGGAGGCATCGTCAGCTCGCCCCTCGCTCGCTAGCCAGCGAGTCGCCCCCCGACTCGCACGAACAAGGACTGCACCACGTCCCCTCTCGCTTGGCTCATCCGACCCGGAGGTCACGCTCAATTGTTCCCCGCTCGGCGGTCAGTTGTGCGACCCAGGCACAACGTAATCAGGTGAGCACTTGGGTATTTTAACCGCTTTTTACACACTGATCAAGTAGTTTGGCGCAACCTGTATTATTTTTACTGTTCATAAAATAGGCCTCTATGCTGACGATATAATTATAGCATGCACCAAGGTGGAGTCTTCTCTTGGGGCGGTGATGGCGCTACTGAGTAGGTTCTCTGCCCTCTCCCTATACAAGCTGAATGCGGGGAAGTCGCTTATCTTCCCGATTGGCATTCCCCAGAGGATGGCGGAAACACTAAAGACCCGTTTCCCCTTTGTGTGGAGGGAGGAGGGGATCCCGTATTTGGGGATTACCCTCACCTCATCTGCTAAATTGGTATCAGTCAATGTGGATAAGTTATTGTCCACCTTGGCGAAGGATATTGCAACTCATCCTCTGGGGGGCCTTTCCTGGGTGGCCCGCATCCATGCTTTCAAAATGTTTCTCCTCCCTAAGATTCTGTATGTTTTTAGGAACCTCCCCTTGCTCATCCCCAAATATCTATTGGCCCGTATCCAGAGGGTGGTTCATCGATATATCTGGGCGGGTGGACATGCTAGGGTCTCGGGGAAAATCATGTTCTGACCCTATAGCAGCGGAGGTATGGGTGTCCCTAACATAGCTGCATATCATAGGGCCTCGCTGCTGCAGTATGCTAAGTTTTGGTGGTCCTCGGATGACCCCCCGGTCTGGCTGGGGATGGAGACTGCAGCTTTGGGTGGGGGCTCCCTGCGTCTCCTACTTGAGGCGGAGTGCCTGGCTCCCACGAATCTGGCAATGCCTTTCCCGACAATGGATTCGCTGGTGAGGTGCTGGAGGAAGGCGGTGGGAGGATGGATCCGCCTGTCCCCTGGGCAGATCTCCATTGAATCTTTAGCTCTCCATATTGAATTTAACAACCTCTCTCCCTGGGTCAGAGCGGGGATCTGCTCGTGTGCGGATGTCATGGAGGGGGATAGACTCCTTCCCTTTCCTGCCCTCTCCGGGCGTTTCCCTGGGATTGCTGCCTCCTTTTACCAATACACACAAATTGCCCACTTTATGCGCAACATCACTTGGCCCAGCCCCCCCCCCGGTCCCCCCTAGAGGCCTCTGTCTTCCAGAGATTCATTCTTTCTGGCGGCGGGCCGCAGGGGCTCTCGAGATTCTATTGTCAAATGAATGTAGAGCTTTTCCCGCTCAAGCCTAGCTATATGAGGCGTTGGGAGGAGGACCTGGATTTCTAGGCCTCAGTGGAGGACTGGTGTGCAGGTCTTAGAGCACTTCAAAAGGCATCTCGATGTGTCAACCACTTAGAGATTCTTAAAAAAATTCATATGCGCTGGTACTATACTCCGATGAAACTGTCTCTTTTCTCTCCTGATCGCTCCCCTCTTTGTTGGCGGGGATGCGGCCTACAAGGTTCTCTGGCTCATATGTGGTGGCTATGCCCTAAAATAACTCCTTTCTGGTCTGTTGTTGCGGCACTCCTGAGGGTCCTAACCGGCTTGAGTTGCCGACTCTCACCTCAATTGGCGCTGCTTCATGTTGGAATTCTACTGTTCCCAAAAGACTCTCATGCACTAGTCTCTAATGTCCTTACGGCGGCCAGACTCTCCTTGGCGGACAACTGGAGAGCTCCTGACCCCCCCAAACTGACGGACGTTTATGCCCGCCTGAATAGTATTTTCCATCATGAATATTGCCTGGCCCTGGATCTTTCTGCAAGAACTCGAGCTAAAAATGACTGGGCAGCCTGGATGAGGCACCCATCTGCGGTCCCTTTGGTATTCTAAGCCTACACCTGCCGGAGGTGTCCGTTCCCTAGTGCCTACCTACTCTCACTATTCTGCAGTGGAGCCCACCTTCCTTTCCCTCCTTCCCCTTCCCCTCTTTCCCACCTTCTCTCCCCTCTGACTCTCCCCCCCCACTTGCCATGTATGTCTTTTGTATAATGTTTTTTGGGACGCAATTGTTGCGTTGTCCCGTTTGTTTTCTGTTTGTGTTATAATTCAATAAAAATTTATTGCATAAAAAAAAAGGTGCGTTTTGCTGTGTTTTGGATGTGATTTTGAATGTTTATCAACTGTGTTTTTATTACTGTCTAAAAAATGCTAGAAAAAGGTAGGTGTAAAATGCATGGAAAAAACGCATCAAAAATGGGATAAAGCACAATTCTTGCTACTGTATTTTTCCTACCAATAGATGCTGAAATGATACAATAATTTCTGCAACCAAAAACTCAACGAGAGAATATATATTCTGCACCAAATCTACAATGCACAAATAAGCAGCGCGGGCATAACCTTTCAGGATCCGCATTGACTTTGCTGACACCAGGATTCCCTTCAGGTTTTGTGGAAAATCTGCACTCAAAAACGCATTTAAATAAGTGATAAAAACCGAAGGTGTGCACACAGCCTAATACTGTGACAACATTGTTCCCAGCAGCGACCTGAGTGTCTGAGACTCGACCAGGCATCTTTCTATCTCCTGATGGGGTCTTCCCAAAAAATGAATGCTCAAATTTCCCATTATCTTCCATTATACTCGTTTCTCGAATCAAGCCCGTACGAGTGTCCGACAGGCTCAGTGTGAGAGGTGAGCACTCGAGGATTTCAATGCTCGCACATCACTATTAAAAATGTATTGTAATAAAAAGAAAAGACCAGATCCTTTTATGGCCACTTTACACGTCCCAACGTCGGTCCGATATTGGATCCGACGCCGTGGGAGCGCGCTTTTTCTGCCCAGATTTCCAAGATCGCATTGGAGATTTATACAGCGCAATATCGGCAGGCAACGCCTCTACGATGTCTACGCCCCCCTTGTACGGCCGACCCAGGAACGACCATTTAACATGGGAGAGAATAGGGGACATTGTACTGCACATCGTAGTTGGGCTTTTACACAGCCCAATCCGGCTACAACCTCCAACCAATATCGGGCCGTTGGAGAGCACGCTCATTCGATCCCCGATATCGTTTTGCCATCGTTCGTACATCGTATTGGACATTTATACCACACAACGCACGAACGATATCGGGGCCAACGCACGAACCATGTGACTTTTGGTCGGAGTTGGACACCGATATCGGGACGTGTAAAGTGGCCATTAGTCCTGGGTCAAAAATATCAGCAGCATGATGTGCCCATTTTCAGCTATGCTACGGCAACCACTCGCCTATGAATTAGATATTTAGAGGTTAATTTTAATTTCAGTTTTTTTTAGATAGGTAAAAAAATATAATATGCTATAAAGGAAGGAAAAAAAATATAATATGCTATAAAGGAAAGAACAATCATTTACATTTCACTGTACTTTTTTACTTGAAATTGAATTTTTCTTAGGCTGAATATATTTTTTGATCCCTGTTCTGACATCTTTATTTCTGAGAGTATAAATGATAAGGTTGAGCATGGGATTCACAAGACAGTAGAATAGGGCTACCACGCCATCATAGTTTAATGAGTAAGAAGATGTTGGCCTCAAATAAGTAAAGATGAGAGTCCCGTAGTACAAAGTCACAATGGCCAGATGGGAAGAACAGGTGGAAAAGGCCTTATGCCTTCCAGATGAGGAACGTATCTTCAAAATGGTGGTAATTATATAGAAATAGGAAATAAAGATTAGAAAGAAACAGCTAAACCCCATGACACCTCCTATAATAAATATAAGGAGTTGACTGAGAAGAGTACTGCCACAGACTAGCTTCAACATGGCTGGAAAATCACAGAAAAAATGGTTGATCTCGTTAGGCCCACAGAAGGGCAAGGTCAACATAACTGAAGTATGGATGGCCGAGTACCAAAACCCACTTGACCAGCAGATTCCTGCCAATAAATGACAGATTTTATTGCTCATAATTATTAAATAGCGTAATGGACTGCAGATAGCAATGTAGCGATCGTATGCCATGCCAGCCAATAGGAAACAGTCAGTGGCTGCGAAAGAGGTGAAGAAATACAATTGTGTCATACATTTCGCAAAAGAAATCTCTTTGTTTTCTGTTTCTAAGCTTAAGAGCATCTTGGGGGCTGTGACCGAAGTGTAACACATCTCCAGGAATGAGAAGTGACCGAGAAAATAATACATAGGAGTATGGAGGGGCACATGGTGCTTTATAAGACATAGGATGCTCAGATTTCCTAAGATACAAAACATGTAGATCAACAGCAGCAAAACAAAAAGAATCAGTTGTATTTGTCTGTGATCGGTAATTCCAAGTAAAATAAATTGGGAGACACTTGTCTGATTAACTTTAGTTTGCATCATATAATTTACACTGTGAAAGGAAATAAAGCTGATGTTAGCTGTGCTCATCTGGAAGGGCATCGCTCTCTTAGTTTCCTCTTCTCAAGAAAGAAATCTGTTCCAAATGTCATCAGTGTACAGACAGGTTTGACTATATCTTTTCTTAATAAATGTGAAACGTGTTTATATAAAGGACCAAAAGTCTGTTGGTATTTTGGTAATTAGACATCCCCAGTAAGGCTGGAATCACACTGTCCGTGTGATACGCGAGGCAGTCGTATGAGTATTGGAGCAGTCACCTGGGACGGCCTCTGCTTGCATTTCTATGAAGCTCCACACTCCCCGTCCAGAGAGGGGGAGGCTGTTCAGACTGGTATGTAAGTAGGATAGTGTGTTTCCAGCTTAAGGGTAAAAGTAGCAAACTTGTTTTCTTCTTGGTTTAAAAAAAACCAAACAGATCTCGCTTGTGGGGTATAACGATCATGATTACAATGGGTGTGGCCATGCCCATGTCGGTGGATACCCCATCAATGCCAAAGCCTATTTCAGCTGGATGTGAATTCAAGCTGAAATCTATTGTGGTGCAGAGACTAACTCCCTACACTGCAATGCATTCCACTGACCAATCAGAGGCAGACAGCTAATATCGGCGTACCATGCAAAGCTTGTAGCAGTGACATCACTCGTCACCCTTACCAGGCATGCTGAAAATGTCAGTTGCAGACCTCTGTCCGGCTATAGAAGAAGACAGTCGCACATCGTGGGAATGAGGGTAGTTAAGGATTATTTTTAATTTTTTTAATTTGTTATAGAACGGTGACAGAACAGGTAACATTATTACAAGATGGGGGCATTATTTCCGGAAGTGGACTGGATGGCGACATTGTACCATCATGGGACCCTATACTAGGATGGGGGACATTATACTGGTAGGGGTCTAGAATAAAGGTTATTATACCAGGAAGGGGGACATACATCACTTGAAGGGGGTAATTCATGTGTCCTTCAAAGATTTAGAAGGCTACAAGGGTCCATACATCTGAACAACATGTAGGTGGAGGCTTAGGACCCAAAGTTTGCACTGGGCCCCATTAGATGCTAGTTACCCCAATGCTCACTTGAATTTTTTTCTTTCCTTGTACAAACATAAGTTCACTGCCTTAACCTTGTATCTTAGCATCCTGGAATAAGGACTGGCTTATACACTACACCATGTTCCAAATTATTATGCAAATGTTCTTTTTCTCTGATTTTCCTAAATGATCGGTGCAGATGACAGTCAGTGTAATAAAAGTCATCACCCATTAGAGTATTCATCAAATTTTATTGAAGAAACCTCCCAATGATAATAGTATAATCTTAAAAATAAAAAAAAACTCTAAATGCCCAGTTCCAAATTATTAGGCACAGTAGAGTTTCTAAACATTTGATGTGTTTGAAAGAACTGAAAATGCTCATTTGTTGAATTTGCAGCATTAGGAGGTCACATTCACTGACATAAAAAGCTATTTAACTCCAAAACATCCTAACAGGCCAAGTTACATGTTAACATAGAAACCCTTCTTTGATATCACCTTCACAATTCTTGCATCCAGTGAACTTGTGAGTTTCTGAAGAGTTTCTGCTTGTATTTCTTTGCATGATGTCAGAATAGCCTCCCAGAGCTGCTATTTTGATGTGAACTGCCTCCCACCCTCATAGATCTTTTGCTTGATTATACACCTAGGGTTCTCTAAAGGGTTGAGGTCAGGGGAAGATGGTGGCCACACCATGAGTTTATCTCCTTTTATGCCTATAGTAGCCAATGGCACAGAGGTATTCTTTGCAGCATGAGATGGTGCATTGTCATGCATGAAGATGATTTTGCTCTTGAAGACACGTTTTTGCTTTTTGTATCATGGAAGGAAGTTCTCAGTCAGAAACTCTATATACTTTGCAGAGGTCATTTTTACACCTTCAGGAACATTAAAGGGGCCTACCAGCTGTTTCCCAATGGTTCCGGCCCAAAACATGACTCCTCCACCTCCTTGCTAACATCGCAGCCTTGTTGGGACATGGTGGTCATCCACCAACCATCCACCAACCATCCATATGGACCATCCAGGGTTGCTCGGCACTCATCAGTAAACAAGACTGTTTGAAAATTAGTCTTCATGTATGTCTGGGCCCACTGCAACTGTTTCTGCTTGTGAGCACTTTTTAGGGATGGCCGAATAGTAGGTTTATGCACCACAGCAAGCCTTTGAAGGATCCTACAACCTGAGGTTCGAGGGACTCCAGAGGCACCAGCAGCTTCAAATATCTGTTTGCTGGTTTGTAAGGCCTTTTTAGCAGCTGCTGTCTTAATCCGATGAACTTGCCTGGCAGAAACCTTCCTCATTCTGCCTTTATCTGCACAAACACGTCTGTGCTCAGAATCAGCCACAAATCTCTTCACAGTACGATGATCACGCTGCTTAATATTGTGGAACACCCAGTTTTCCTTTTATTGGGCTCACCTGCCAAACTAATTATCACAGGTATCTGAGATTGATTTCAGTGATCCAAAGAACCCTGAGACACAATACCACCAATGGGTTTCATTGACAAAAAAAACCCTATGACACTTAAAACCAATTTGCATAATAATTTGGAACATGGTTTATAGCTGTCAGTCTGAGATGTGACTGCAAGGGAAGAAAAACTAAAATATTTTAACAAATAAAGCAATGAGAGACCCCGACCCTAAATGCTATTAAACATTTGTTAAACCTTTTCTGCAATTGATGGGATCAGAGATAATTCGGATTCTAGCTAATCAACGACTGATTTACAATCAGAAAATTGTAGGGAATTTATACTTTATTACTGGATGAAATTCAAGAGGTTATTCATTTGTTAATTTTACTGAAATAAAGTTTTATTTTTATCTGGATTTTCATCTAGAGGTATTTCTCTATTACATATCTGAATTATTCAGCCATCATCTGCCTTTAATACCTGTGGGCCGAGCACAAGCAACCAGCTCATTACAGGTTCATTCCCCCAAAGGGGGACTAGCAAAAACAGTAAAAAAATGGAAATGATAAAATAGAAAATGTCTGCGACTTGCTGTAACAGAACTATTTTATTGCTGGGGAACTCACTATCTACCTTATGGAGAGGAGATTCCCTGCAGCCATAAGGAGACAGATAAGTTGATAAGGACATTTATAGCTACAATAGTCATCTGGGAAATATGCAAATTGTCACTTCAATGAAGAAGTGGATGAGCTCTAGCACCACCTTTAGGTAGCAATCCTCAAAGTCATAGTCAACTCTTTAACAAGCCTTTTAATATGACCAAGGATTTGTACCAGGTCAGAACTGCAAACTCCAGACGCTCCGTTTTGGGGTAACTGCCCCTCATCAGTATCCCACACACTACACTGATGAGGGTCAGTTACCCCGAAACGCAGCGTCTGTAGTCTGAGGTTCTGATCTGGCACAAATCCTTGGTCATATTTAAAGGCTTGTTAAAGAGTCGACTATGACTTTGAGGATTGCTACCTAAAGGTGGCGCTAGAGTTCATCCACTTCTTCATTGAAGTGACAATTTGCATATTTTATTGCTGTGATTTAAATGAACCAAAGCGCAGAAAAGTTGCACACAAGTCGTATTAGTTTATATTGAAATTTATGGCATTTTGCATTGAAATTTATGGCAAATGAGTAGCATGAGACTTTTGTGCCTTTGTGTCTCAATAGATTACTGGTTGTAATAGGAAATTGTCAAACGTGATGTTGCGATGCGACACTTCAATTTTAGTGCTGCATGACTCATTGTTTGGTGCACCTCAGCCTAAGGGTGGAAAAATGTGACGCAAGAGGAATGCAAGATACTCGCATGAGTCTCACATGCCTCACCTGGAATGGCCCCTACCTCTCTGAACAGGAACACATCAGCTGCTTGTGTTTCTATGCAGCTCCACACTCCCATACAATGAGGCAGGGGCCATTCCGGGTGACTCATGCGAGTATCTTGCATGCATCTTGCATTGTGTGTTTCCAGTTTAAAGATAACATAATTTATACCACATAGCAAGGACTGAAGAATCGGTGGCAAAGACATGCAAATGAAACACAGGATTAAGTAATTAACAGTAAAAACCTAACAGCCGGACTTGGGTGTTGCAACTAAAAGCTACAATTGTCATAAAGCTGAACAGATGATAAAAAAGATCTCACAATGTGAACAAGAAGGTAAAAAAAAGACAAAAATGAAACATACATACATTAATTTGGGTTTGCTATAATTGTAACAACCTGTAGAACAACAATCATTTTATATGCTATATCACATGCTGAGCGTCGAAACATCAAAGCCTTAAAAATACAATATATATACTAGTAAAATTTGCTCTGTGCAAAAAATGCATAATACACAACACTATCTGTCTATGTGCGTATAAAAGGAAATTAATAAACAATAGCAAGGACACATTTACTATTATTTTTCGCATGTATGTTATAAAAGGTTATTAATACAGTATATGTATCTCAGACTAGTGGTATTAAACAGTGCAACCCTATTCATAAAAAGAACACGTCTGACGGATAAATTAAACCTTTATGGCTCTCGGAAGTTGAACACAAGAAAATTGCATTTTTATGGCATTGAGAATATCAGGAAGAGGTCGTAAAATTATAATACATTTTCTGCAGAAACAAAGAACCATTTTTTCCAGAATCCTTAATGTCTTTTCTTCGTGGCTTTTCATTTTTCAGTATACTCTATGCAAATAATGGATAAAATAAGAAATAAATGTCTAATACCTAAGACGATCACCTAGTGACGTTACTGTCTTAATATTCATGCACAGACAAGACTCCAGGGTAAGATGCCTTTATATAGTATAGCTCACAGGATTAACTATCCATAGGGAGCTGAGCCGTAACTCTCGTGGTTTATATCATTGGACTCCACAGTATTCATTAGAGCTCCGCTTGTTGTAATACCGGGGGAAATCACTTTTAGAATTGGAAAACGTAAAATACACAAATTAGAAAATATAATACTTTATGATCAATGTGAGAACGTTCCGGAGATGAGCAGATTTATTTGAAGAGGATTGATTTTGAGTTGAATTTCCATCAAATTCACCGGTTCCCTGTAAATAGGACCACTTGTCAAATTCAGTACACAAACATAAAATACTTACCTGGAGCCGTTCCAGACACTGCTGAAGACTCAGAGAGACTGAGCAAATGACAACAGGAAAGGATAATTTTCATTCATTTATATAAAGGACTAGCTGTGAGCCCGATTCTAAAGAATCGGGAGTCTAGAATCTGTATATAATTTTTTTAAGAGTTTTAAATAATAGACTTAAACACCAGATATATGACTAAGTAGCCGATGTAGGCAGAACTGTGAGGGTAGCAATATAGTGGAGATGTAGAAAGAGTTAATGTCCAACTAACAGGACTATAAAGAGTAGGAACTTATAAGGATATCAAAAATGTTATTGAAGGAGTGCGCTGTAAATTATATCCAAAATGGTGTTCAAGGGGTTAATGTACCAGTGGCAGTAGTTATAAACACTACCAAATATGCAGTTAATGCTGAACTGGTATATAATGGGTTAATTTCGCAGTGTCATTACAACTATACACTGTGTAATAGAAATAACAACAATAATGGAATATAAGGGGTTAATGTTCCTACTGGCAGTAATAATAGAGACTACAAAGTATGGAGTTAAGGCAGAAATGGTATATAAGGGGTTAACTTCGCAGTGGCAGTACAACTACACACTGTGTTATAGAAATTACAGATAAAACGGAATGTAAGGGGTTAATGTTGCTACTGTTATGAGTACAATGAGAGAAGCGCCTCACTGGCCATTGAGATACATGGAGGACTTTGAGTTTGACTTTGAGTAAATTTGAAACTCAAAGTCGTCCATTATATCTCAATGGGAAGTGAGGCGCTATTCTCATTGGTCGGCGCCAGCACACAGCGACCAATGAGAATAGCGCCTCACTTCCCATTGAGATATAATGGACGACTTTGAGTTTCAAATTTACCGCTGTAAGTGAGGCGCTATTCTCATTGGTCGCTGTGTGCTGGCGCCGACCAATGAGCATAGCGCCTCACTTCCCATTGAGATACACAGCGGTCTTTAGAGCTGTGCATGGCAGGGCCCTTGGTTCTATTTTCGGCCATGGGGGGCGGGAGACTCGCAATGGACCTACGTGCCGGAGTTACCGCGGCTGCAACGATTCGCCACCCGGGAGACGACCGGCGCTATTCTCATTGGTCGCTGTGTGCTGGTGCCGACCAATGAGAATAGCGCCTCACTTACAGCGGTAAATTTGAAACTCAAAGTCGTCCATTATATCTCAATGGGAAGTGAGGCGCTATTCTCATTGGTCGCTGTGTGCTGGCGCCGACCAATGAGAATAGCGCCTCACTTCCAGCGGTAAATTTGAAACTCAAAGTCGTCCATTATATCTCAATGGGAAATGAGGCGCTATTCTCATTGGTCGCTGTGTGCTGGCGCCGACCAATGAGCATAGCGCCTCACTTCCCATTGAGATACACAGCGGTCTTTAGAGCTGTGCATGGCTGGGCCCTTGGTTCTATTTTCGGCCACGGGGGGCGGGAGACTCGCAATGGACCTACGTGCCGGAGTTACCGCCCATTGAGATATAATGGACGACTTTGAGTTTCAAATTTACCGCTGTAAGTGAGGTGCTATTCTCATTGGTCGCTGTGTGCTGGCGCCGACCAATGAGCATAGCGCCTCACTTCCCATTGAGATACACAGCTAACGCCGGTCGTCTCCCGGCTGGCTCGCTGCGATCTTCCCGCATAGGGCGGCCATCTTGGTCCACCCTGTGCGGGTGGAGCTGGCCAAATATCCGACCACAACACTACAGAAGTGGCTTCGGGTTTGGCCGGAAGTGGCTTCGGGCTTTATATAATAGATGGACAGTTTTCCCCTCAATGTCCTGCAGCCATCACATGGTCTAACGCAGCCGAACAGGGGGCACTGTCAAAGCTAGGGAGTGCCAGTTTAGGCTTTTGAAGCTTAAGGATAGGAATTAGTTCCACACTGGGATAGAAGATAGAAGCCGGGCTTTTCTACCGCGCTGACCGAAGAACGACCATCCACAGAAGATTATCACCAAAATCTCCTTTAATGAGCCCACGCGTTTCGTGGATCCTTTGGATTCCCTGATGAAGTGCTACGAAATGCGTGGGCTCATAAAAGGAGATTTTGGTGATAATCTTCTGTGGATGGTCGTTCTTCGGTCAGTGCCGTAGAAAAGCCCGGCTCCTATTTTTTATCTTGGAATCCTGTTTATCGAGCAGGGCACAAGCGACGGCCACAATTTTCTTCTTGTGATCCCAGTTTGTTGTGACTCACACAACTTCACCAGGTGAGTCAAACAGATTGGGGATAGTGTGACAGTACCTGAAAAGACTTTACTACCCTATGTGCGTTTCCCTGATTTATATTTTCTTACACTGGGATAGAAAAAGACCTAATCTGATTGTGGAGGACTAATTTCAGTGCTCAAGCAGATTGAAAATTGAGAGTGATTGTCTCAGTCTGTGAATAATAACCCAAAGATTCAAGTGATTTGGAGATGCAGGACCTGCAGAGTTGCTGGGATTGGGACTTGATTGGCCTTTGACATACGGTACAACAGTAACAGCACTTTAATAATAGCATTTTTATTAATTTGACAAATACTGCAAACAATAAGGACATACTCCTCTGTCCTAATTTTGCTACTAAACCAAAATCCTAAAACCAAGGATCAGGTACCATAGAAAGTGTGCTTTTTCCATTCTGAGATGGTAAGCCATAATTTTGTTGCCCTTCTTCTGAGACAAAATAAAAACATACATCCACAATTCAATGATGGAGTCACAACTACATATGCACATCTGCAGTATATATATACAGTGTTGGACAAAAGTATTGACACCCCTGCAATTCTGTCAGATAATACTCAGTTTCTCCCTGAAAATGATTGCAATCACAAATTCTTTGGTATTATTATCTTCATTTAATTTGTCTTCAATGAAAAAACACAAAAGAGAATGAAGCAAAAAGCAAAACATTGATCATTTCACACAAAACTCCAAAAATGGGCTGTACAAAAGTATTGGCACCCTCAGCCTAATACTTGGTTGCACAACCTTTAGCCAAAATAACTGCGATCAACCGCTTCCGGTAACCATCAATGAGTTTCTTACAATGCTCTGCTGGAATTTTAGACCATTCTTCTTTGCAAACTGCTCCAGGTCCCTGATATTTGAAGGGTGCCTTCTCCAAACTGCCATTTTTAGATCTCTCCACAGGTGTTCTATGGGATTCAGGTCTGGACTCATTGCTGGCCACCTTAGAATTCTCCAGTGCTTTCTCTCAAACCATTTTCTAGTGCTTTTTGAAGCGTGTTTTGGGTCATTGTTTTGCTGGAAGACCCATGACCTCTGAGGGAGACTCAGCTTTCTCACATTGGGCCGTACATTATGCTGCAAAATTTGTTGGTAGTCTTCAGACTTCATAATGTCATGCACACAGTCAAGCAGTCCAGTGCCAGAGGCAGCAAAGCAACCCCAAAACATCAGGGAACCTCCGCCATGTTTACTGTAGGGACCGTGCTCTTTTCTTTGAATGCCCCTTTTTTTCTCCTGTAAATTCTGTTGATGCCTTTGCCCAAAAAGCTCTACTTTTGTATCATCTGACCAGAGAACATTCTTCCAAAACGTTTTAGGCTTTCTTGGGTAAGTTTTGGCAAACTCCAGCCTGGCTTTTTTATGTCTCTGGGTAAGAAGTGGGGTCTTCCTGGGTATCCTACCATACAGTCCCTTTTCATTCAGACACCGACGTATAGTACAGGTTGACACTGTTGTACCCTCAGACTGCAGGGCAGCTTGAACTTGTTTGGATGTTAGTCGAGGTTCTTTATCCACCATCCGCACAATCTTGCGTTGAAATCTCTTGTCAATTTTTCTTTTCTGTCCAACATCTAGGGAGGTTAGCCACAGTGCCATGGGCTTTAAACTTCTTGATGACACTGCGCACAGTTGACACAGGAACATTCAGGTCTTTGGAGATGGACTTTGAGCCTTGAGATTGCTCATGCTTCCTCACAATTTGGTTTCTCAAGTCCTCAGACAGTTCTTTGGTCTTCTTTCTTTTCTCCATGCTCAATGTGGTACACACAAGGACACAGGACAGAGGTTGAGTCAACTTTAATCCATGTCAACTGGCTGCAAGTGTGATTTAGTTATTGCCAACATCTGTTAGGTGCCACAGGTAAGTTACAGGTGCTGGTAATTACACAAATTAGAGAAGCATCACATGATTTTTCTAAGGGTGCTAATTAGGGATGGGCGAATCTACTCGCTAGGACTCGTTACTCGGCGAGTAGTAAGGGACTCGCAGGACTCGGTACTCTGCGAGTTTCCCAGTGATTACTCGCGAGTCTAATGCAAATCAATATCAATCCTAGTTTTGTCAGAAACGCTGACAAAACTACGATTGCCATTGTTTGCATTAGACTCGCGAGTAATCACTGGCTACTGTGCCAGTGATAGCAGGGAAACTCGCAGATAACTGCTGTTTCTTTGCGAGCCAGTCCAGCTGTCTTCTCTGTGCAGCTCCAGGGTCCTAGAGCCTGCCTGCTGCCTGATGTAGCAGTGCTGAGATTGTTCTCAGTCTGCTCATTCCCTGTGTACAGACATGAATGTCTGTGCACAGAGATGATGTAGCAGTGCTGAGATTGTTCTCAGTCTGCTCATTCCCTGTGTACAGACATGAATGTCTGTGCACAGAGATGATGTAGCAGTGCTGAGATTGTTCTCAGTCTGCTCATTCCCTGTGTACAGACATGAATGTCCGTGCACAGAGATGATGTAGCAGTGCTGAGATTGTTCTCAGTCTGCTCATTCCCTGTGTACAGACATGAATGTCCGTGCACAGAGATGATGTAGCAGTGCTGAGATTGTTCTCAGTCTGCTCATTCCCTGTGTACAGACATGAATGTCTGTGCACAGAGATGATGTAGCAGAGCTGAGATTGTTCTCAGTCTGCTCATTCCCTGTGTACAGACATGAATGTCTGTGCACAGAGATGATGTAGCAGAGCTGAGATTGTTCTCAGTCTGCTCATTCCCTGTGTACAGACATGAATGTCTGTGCACAGAGATGATGTAGCAGTGCTGAGATTGTTCTCAGTCTGCTTATTCCCTGTGCATAGACATCTATATTTATGCACAGGGGATGTAGCAGAGAGGACATCGCGTTTTGGACTGCGTCGGACGGAAGAGGATTTTTTTAATTAAAGATGGAGTCCCTAATGGCTTTTTTTTTTATTTCTAATAAAAAATTTTCCTTGTGTTGTGTTTTTTTAAAACAATTTAATAGAAATTCATGGTGGTCATGTCTAATATTGGCGTGACCGCCATAAATTTCGGGCTTAGGGCCAGCTGATAATACAAAGCTGGCCCTAACCTCTTTATTACCCAGCGTGCCACCGCTACCAGGGCCGCTGGAAGAGCGGGGTTCAGCGCCAGAGGATGGCGCTTCAATGAACGCGCCATCTTCTGGGGCGGCTGCGGGCTGCAATTTGCAGCGGGGGGTGCCCAGAAAGCTTGGGCATCCCTGCGCTGCGGATTCCAGCCCCCAGCTGCTTAGCTGTACCTGGCTAGACATAGAAATTGCGCGGAGCCCCACGCATTTTTTTTTAATTATTTCATGAATTTCAGAGTCAGAGTCTCAGAGTCAGAGTCTCAGAGTCAGAATCTCAGAATTTCATGAAATAATTAAAAAAAAATGCGTGGGGCTCCGCGCAATTTCTATGTCTAGCCAGGTACAGCTAAGCAGCTGGGGGCTGGAATCCGCAGCGCAGGGATGCCCAAGCTTTCTGGGCACCCCCCGCTGCAAATTGCAGCCCGCAGCCGCCCCAGAAGATGGCGCGTTCATTGAAGCGCCATCCTCTGGCGCTGAACCCCGCTCTTCCAGCGGCCCTGGTGGCGGTGGCACGCTGGGTAATAAAGAGGTTAGGGCCAGCTTTGTATTATCAGCTGGCCCTAAGCCCG
Organism: Allobates femoralis; assembly: GCA_033576535.1. Classification (NCBI taxonomy): domain Eukaryota; kingdom Metazoa; phylum Chordata; class Amphibia; order Anura; family Aromobatidae; genus Allobates; species Allobates femoralis. The sequence continues at coordinate 3,293 of JARQOC010002728.1, read as the reverse complement.
AAATTTATGGCGGTCACGCCAATATTAGACATGACCGCCATGAATTTCTATTAAATTGTTTTAAAAAAAACACAACACAAGGAAAATTTTTTATTAGAAATAAAAAAAAAAGCCATTAGGGACTCCATCTTTAATTAAAAAAATCCTCTTCCGTCCGACGCAGTCCAAAACGCGATGTCCTCTCTGCTACATCCCTTGTGCATAAATATAGATGTCTATGCACAGGGAATAAGCAGACTGAGAACAATCTCAGCTCTGCTACATCATCTCTGTGCACAGACATTCATGTCTGTACACAGGGAATGAGCAGACTGAGAACAATCTCAGCTCTGCTACATCATCTCTGTGCACAGACATTCATGTCTGTACACAGGGAATGAGCAGACTGAGAACAATCTCAGCTCTGCTACATCAGGCAGCAGGCGGGCTCTAGGACCCTGGAGCTGGGGCAGCCAGAACACAGAGAAGACAGGATCTTATCTGTGCTAGTCAGCGATTACTTACAAAGTAAACTAGCAATGCAAATAAATGACAAAACTAGGATTGCTTCAGGCTGAAGCTTCCGAGACACATCTGCGATTTGTAAATCGCACATTACTCGCTATTACTCGCTTCCCCATTCATTAACATTGGACTCGCTAGACTCGCAACGAGTAGCGAGTCCTGGGCTCGGACTCGCTAGAGTCAAGCGATTCCGAGTAATTTAGGATTCGCCCATCACTAGTGCTAATACTTTTGTCCACCCCCTTTTTTTGTTTTTTTTGTGGAATTATATCCAATTTGGCTTTAGGACAATTCTTTTTGTGTTTTTTTCATTGAAGACAAGTTAAATGAAGATAATAATACCAAAGAATTTGTGATTGCAATCATTTTCAGGAAGAAACTGAGTATTATCTGACAGAATGGCAGGGGTGTCAATACTTTTGGCCAACACTGTATAAAGCTGAATGTGTGTATTTGTGCGTGTGTGTATGTCCGGGATTGTCATCTACACCGTCGCAACTACAGCCACAAAAGTTTGCACAGTCACACGTCTGGACCCCGAGAGCATCATAGGCTATGTTGTGAGGTGAAATTTTAACCCCGCATGTTCCAATTCACCAAACAATTTTAGCTCTATCTACATAATGGAGAGAAAGTGACAGTTACCAGTTGACAGTTGTGAATGAGAGGGGCTTAATGACAGCACCAAAGACTAACAGCATATACCAGCATATAGTCACTAAGGTGGGGCCCTGATATGGAATATTCACCACGCACGGGGACATGTATACACACCACATGCACACAAAGAGTAACAGCTAAGGTGGAGCCCCAACATTGGATACTCACCACGCACCCGAAGACAAACACACAGACCAGAAAGAGACACACACAACACAGAGAGACACACCACACAGACAACCCCCCACAGGGACACACACACACATACACACCCTATAGGGACATATGCACTCACCCCACAGGGACACACACACCACAGGGACATACACTCATACACACCCCACAGGGACACAGAGACACACACACACACACCCCTCAGGAAAACACAGACCCGATAGGGATGGACACACACCACATAGTCACACCTCCCCCCTACGCGTTTCGGCGCCCTTCCTGGCACCTTCCTCAGGGATTTGAATATAAGCAGCGCGGACCGTGGTACACCTTGCTTCCCATATTTTCTAACTTCTCATCTTGTCCTCCTCACCTGCCACCCATGTCCACTAACTCGCACACCGTTGCAGAAACCTCGAACACGTTGACACTCATATACTCTCTGACACTATTCTACCACTATTCTCCATGTCTTCATTCCATGGCACAGATAATTCTGCAGCTTTCTACAACTCTACACTCGCAGTTGCATCTATGTTGCCTAGCGTCAATCAACTTCTGGCATCTGTCACTTGTTATTCCAGCCCAGGAAGCTTTGACTACATCCCACAATTTATCTGCACTTGTTGGTATTGTCTCAGAAACAGCATTTTTATGTCACCCCACAGTGGTTTACTGGATTAAAGGACCGGGGATTGGGCTGGTCAATCAATAACCTCAATTTCGTTGGTTTGGAACCAAGATTTTTCTTTTTTAGTGGCGCGTTTAGGTTATTGTTTTGTTGATACACCCATTTCAAGGGCATTTCTTCTTCAGCATATGGCAACATGACCTCTTCAAGTATTTTGAAATATGCAAACTGGTCCATGACCTAATAGACCAAGGTATCATAGTGAGAGAAACATGCTGTAAGGGAGGGGGCTTTGCTTACGCTCTCAAGCCGCCAGGCAACGTGGGGTGTGCATTCGAGATGGTAATGGTATGTGGAACCACTGGACAACAGGGAAGACCCGGGCCTGCCCAAACTAGGGGAGTATAAAAGAGAACGGTGCACACATAGGGTTTTATTTTTATAAAGTGTAGAAACCGCCCCTCAATATGGTGCGACTCACCTTTGATAGTTGTGTGAGTCACAACAAACTGGAATGAGCCTGAAAGAAGCTGTCCGCTGCAGATGTCCCGCTGGAGAAATATATACAATCCAAGAAGAAACAGAGCTGGGCTTTTACTCCGCACAGACCAGAATAGATCAGTCCAATTGTTGTCAGGATAACTATTTTATTTGCTTTGCCTACGCGTTTTGTATCCTGGGATAGCCATGATGAAGTGGCAAGTGTAGCCACGAAGTGCAGTGACCGGGGTCTTTGGCAGCTGAGCAAGTGGGTGAGGTGGTAACATGCAGTGCTAAATGACATCACACAATTTCAGGTATTAAGGAACATAAAGTTTAATGACACAAAAAATCACAGTACAGTACACTGAAACAAAACATTATGCCAAGCTCCCAATTCCACACATCAAGCATCGGAACAGGCCGGACATCTGGACCCAGGCGGACATTGAGAGCACAGGTAAAGGAAAACTGACAATGCAGCTTAGGACACCGGCTGGTCAGATTCAAGAGCTCAGGCAGAGCCATTACTGGAATACAATGCTGGAGACTCCCCAGGAACAAGAAGGAGGAGTCAGTCCAGGAACACGAGTGGGACCGACTCTTGAACATAAGCTGCACGACCAGGACCTCAGACTGGACATCTGAGATACAGGCAGGACATCTGAGAAACCTGCAGGACATCGGGGACACTGGCAGGATATTTGGGACACTCAACCTTGGTCATCAGGCTCCAGAGACCAGGGAGCAGTCATCAGGCTCCGGACTTTGAATATGGCACCAGGCAGCGGTCATTAGGCTCTGGACATCGGTCATTGGACACTGGATGGAAAGGATCCAGGCA
>JARQOC010002727.1:0-22322 GCA_033576535.1 Allobates femoralis | reverse complement strand
ACTGATTACAGCTGATTACATGTCCACACATACAGCTGTGCCTTAAGCTGATTACAGCTAATCACATGTCCACACATACAGATGTGCCTTAAGCTGATTACAGCTGATTACATGTCCACACATACAGCTGTGCCTTAAGCTGATTACAGCTGATTACATGTCCACACATACAGCTGTGCCTTAAGCTGATTACAGCTGATTACATGTCCACACACACAGATGTGCCTTAAGCTGATTACTGCTAATCACATGTCCACACATACAGATGTGCCTTAAGCTGATTACATGTCCACCATACAGCTCTGCTTTAGGCACATTACATGCCCACACATACAGCACCACTGACAGCCCAGACGCAGACGGAGGGCCCGGGCTGGCAGGGTCGGGCTACCTCCGTTGGCACCCAGCGTTTCAGCGGCCCCCTCTAGCGCCCTCGTGGGGGCCCCAGCACGCAGGCACAGGTCGGCCGGTAGCGGCCGCACTCCACGCGGTCGGGCCCCTCCCCTTCCATGCACCCAAGTCGTGCCGCCCGGCGCGGGAATCCCCCCCCCGGCTTCGCCGGCCGTGGGACGGCACGGCTCTGCTCCACCCCCCGGCGGTTGCGCCGCCCACTCACCGCGCTGGTCTCCATCCAGGAGCGGGGCCGCCGCCGCGCTCCCTCCACCTGGAGCGCGCTCTTCTCGCGCAGCCCCTGTTCCACCAGGGCCCGCAAACCCGCGGGAGCCGCGGCCTAATCCCCGCTCCGCCGCGTCACTTCCTGTGACGCGGCCATCGCCGCGTTGTATTCCAGCTCGCGCGTCACTTCCGGTGACGCGGCCGACAGTGACGCTGCCGTTACGTGGCCGGAAGTCAAGCGCGGCTTCCGGCGGCCGCACAACACGTGCGGCGACGTCATTTCCGGCTCCGCCTTCGGCCAGGAAGGACCCCGCTGCACGCCCTCCCTGGGCCACGGCAGCGGCCGAGGTGCCTTCCATTACATCTACCACTAGAGGGTACTAGAACTCTGTCTTTATAAATTGGCATTACATTAAAGAGAGTGAACAGCATAGTTTAAAGGAAGTGTCTCACCCTAAAGGCAAACTGAACTATTTAAACAGGTTTATATTGGATTCAGTTTATATAATATCACTTTGGCAGCATACAATTAACACTTGAGTTCAGTTTTTTTGTTAAACTGCTATATAGCACATGCATATGACGGGGCTTTGGCGCAGTTACTCGCCTCCAAATTTACATAGTGAGCAGTTCCCTGTCTTATATTGACAGTGCGACCGCTGCCTGGACAACACGGGGCATTTTGGATACATTTGTGATCTGTTTTTATGGTTCTATTGATAATACACCACCGTGTATCATAGTATAGCCATCCAAAAATCTTGTTTCGCCCAGCTGCTGCATATGAATCAGCTGCTTAATTCAAGTCTACGTAACCCTGTATAGTTCCTTATACCGTGGCACCAGTTACTCCCCAGCAATAATATTGGTCATTTGCATGGTTATTTTATTGTTAACAGTACTCCTTGCATTCAACCGCACTGTCCTTATTGCAGCTGGCAATCCTTAAAACACAGGGTGCTGTGCCTGCAACCCAAGGTCATGCATAGGGCTAATGCAGAGTCATAGACAATCTGGGATCAGCGCTGCGCAGGTATAAGCGGCGCAGCAGATGCATGTTCACATATACGCAGATATATGCGCCCATAACCGGGACAAGCATATACACGCTGGAGGCTGGTCGATATATATACACCTGAAAAGATTAATAATTATGCGTTTATAACACCCCAATTGGAGTCTATAGACAAGAGGTTACACCATACTGTACAAGGATGCCCTAGCAGTTGCCCGCTATCACAAAGAATAACCTCTCCTTTCAGGAGAATCCGCACACGGGATGCCCCTTGAACTCGCAACATCATCCCCCTTTAAGATCACGCGCAAGCGCTTCGGCAATGGTGTACACACAGGGTAATAGACCACCGAAACTGATTTACATTTCAGCCATATAGATACATTTACCTACACTCTTTTTGCCAGTCAACACATAAGTTTTTATTTCCATGTATGCTACAGGTACAGGTGGGCACAATTCAGGTGCGACATGCCACCAAGAAGGTGGATGGTGAGGCCCGCCTTGATTGGTACGTATGATCGTGAGTCTCGCTGGTCTGGTATGCAAAACAGTTATTCAGCTCCTTGGCTATATCAACCCCCCCCCTTATTGGGTTAAGCATCAATTGGCAATGTGATCGGGTCACCTTCTAAGGTTATAACTGGAGCGCTTCTACATATCCTAGGGATTCCAAGACTGACTTTCATGACATGTTGGAATTAATGTTAACAAGAAATTCGGGAGGACATTTTCTGCAATTTTGACTAAAAAAAAAAAAAAAAAAAATTTTTCACATGCAGGGATAGTTCAGAGCCTTTAAAGGAACATCGAACAGGCTCCTACAAGGGAACCTCGCTTTCACATTTGCCCATCCTTTTGGTTCGTTAGGTAGATAGCTAAATTCAGGCTCGGCTGCACACTGAGGTACACAACCCCGCCTAGCGTGCTATTTACCACCTCCTGTATAAAGTCTAGTATTCGTTTTGACAGCCTCTGCTCTGAGACGTACTGATCAGATATACAAGTTTAAAAAAAAAAAAAAAAAAAAATATATATAAGTTCTGGTGGACACTGCTTGAGGCAGACCATACGGTCAAAACGTCGCGGTCCCAAAAAAAAAAAAAAAAAAAGGGGCCTCTAATTTTCTTATATATGGACAGTTAAATATACAACACTAGGTTACAGTCATGATTTAAAAGGTAGCAGCATACCACTTGGGCATAGTAAAAACATAGCTAATTAAGTACACCGGATTTATCTATACAAATATCGGTTCCAGCTCTACAGGAAGCAGACACGCGTCACTTCCCAATGCAATGGTTAAGCATACACATTAGTACAACCGTAATGCTTTGGGGTATATCCGTTACTACTATATAAGGCTACCAGCCTTCCTTAGCCAGGGCCCACACCTCGCAGGGCTAGCGCCAGAAAGCGAGTTTTTGGGGGGGCACGGGCAAGTTCGCAGGCCATAACTCAACCATGGCATAGAGCCTAACTGGTTGTTATGACACATACTGGTAGTATCCTGCACCCACAGTCTACACTGTGACATCTCGCAGTACTCCTAATAGCAAGGTTATCATTAGATATAGGCTCTGCCAATGTAGGTCATGGGAAGCAAAGAACTGGAAATTCCTGTTTTTCAGGAGGGTCGAGGAGGCGATTCGACAACTTGGCTAGCGCATAGGTGTTTTAACACAACCCCAGCAAAAAAAAAAAAAAAAAAATATATATTAAAATTACGTGTATATATGGTATTAATTATAAATATTCAGTAAATTACATTTTAAATAATCAATAACAATTATATATATGGCCTTGTAATAATAGGCTGCAAAGCGGTACAGGGGGATCGACATGTTTTCCCTACATAAGAAACGTGAGTGCATTGTCACACCACATATTGGACATCCTCCCCCGACGGGGCACTTCCTGAAATCCCGACAGTTGAGATGACTGCAACTTGGAATGGTCAGCTGGCATTCCTGCTATAGGGCACCAATATCCCGTAACACTAAGTCATCCGGTTTCCAATCATATGGCAAAGGGCTGGTTGCAATATTGCGTTAGTCACCACGAAGCTTGGCTGGCCACTGCAGCATTCGCTGTTGCCATTTCAGGAGCACTACATGTTGGCAAACCAGTTAACTAGTCAGCCCAACGCCCGGAGGGGGGGGGCACGACATGACGACGTAACAGCAGATAACGAAGGTGTTAGAATTCACACCGGGCGGTCCAAGCAAGCCAAGGTAGATGGTCCCCCAGGTTCATCCGAAGGTCCTACATGCCCCTTGCAGGCCATACAGCAACACTGCGCTTACCGCGCTCCTCGATTATGTTTTTCAAACATGTAGATGGTGCTCCGCTCACCGTTGCGCAGTTCACAAGTTTGCTAAAAGTCCCGTCAGCAAAGCGGGTCGGCAACTAACCCAGTACGGCACACATTCCTTTCGGGTCGGAGCAGCAACGGAGGCAGCGAGAGGGGGCCTTGTCGAAACACGAGATAAAACAGGTGAAAAGATGGACTCCCTGTATCGGTATGTAAGATCAGATCTACTGTGAGCAGGACGATGCACGTGCGTCCCCCATCAAGACTCAGCATTCCCCTCTCTTCTCCCTAACTCCGCTACTCTACTCCTCTTCTCCTCTCGGGACTCTTCCCTCCTCCGGCTCCCCGCTTCCAGTCTCCTTTTTTCCCCCCTTCTTACATCAGCTGGTTCTTCTTCCACCTCGGCTCCGCCTTCCTTCAAACCTTTCCTCATTACCTTTAAATTTCTTCTTTCGCTTTTACTCCCCCCCCCCCCCCCCCCCCCCGGTAACAGGGAAGTGTAATTTTTCTTATAGGTGCCGACAGGAGGGTCTTGTGTCAATCAGAAATTATGTCGGCAGACAAGCGGAGAATAAGCCAGGAGAGGTGAAAACCTCAGTTTGCGGGATCACGATGTCCATTAAAAAACTCCAACGGGGTGCAGGTGCTCCCAGAGGCAGGGGTCACTCCGTAGGGAGTAACGGATCCAGTGATATTGGTAATACATGCCCGGGAACGACGAGTTGGTGTCTATGAGGATTCAAGAACGGTTGCAGATCAGGAAGAAAGTTTCAGAAAGGTTGGATCTCATTTAATCGCACAGTGATAACATGGTCCGCTACGCTGCCCAAGGTACGTGGCTATGAGCAATGAAACCCGTCAGCGGTCGAACCCTCCAGGACACAGGTCAACGCACAAATTGCGTAGCGAGTGGCAGTCAGGTATGGAGTGGTTGTCCACCACGACAGTATACAGAAAGAAGTGAAGGGTGTCATAAGCTCGGATGGAAGCAGCCAAAATGAGATAAGGTTGATTATATTCCTGCCGAGATCCTAGACGGGGTGGAGGAAGGTCAGAAGCACGTGTGGGGGGGTCGCAGCTCTGGCTCTGTTCAGAGCAGCTCCTTGGCCGGTGGAAGAGGGAGTTGGTAAAATTCAACCTGTCCAGGACGGCCTAGGCATCAGGCGCCCCTCCTACAGGGCGTCAACCGCCTAGGACGGCCAGGGCATCCGGTTTTGCCTCTCCCTAGGACCTAAGGCTGATATGCCGCGCAAGACCAGTAGGCCGTTCAAGGCTGTTACGCCTTATAAGGCTGATACGCCTCAAGTTATTAAGCCTCCAAGTGAGCCGGTAGGCTGTTATGCCTAAAACAACAAAGAGCTGCGGCCAAAAATCAATCCACCCCTTTCGTTAATTCATAATAGTCCAGTCAGGTCCAGGGTCAGCGAGCGCCCACTTCCCGCCTTCCCTTTTATAGTTATCGGGTTTGTTGCGTGTTTTAATAAAGCTTTGAAATTTACAACGTTGTGGTCTCAATCATTGCATGGCGAGGGGAACCGAATATTGGGTCTCGGCAGTCTGGAAGGCACCTCGGCTGCTGCCGTATGCCCTAGACTGCTGAGCCCTCATCTGGCAACAACAATCCCCCTCTTCGTGCAATGATGCAGGACAAGGAAAGAAGCCCCCCCTTCTCTTAACTTCCTTTAGCCTGCCTTCTCAGGTTCCTCTCCTCCCCCTCTTTTCCTCACTAGCCCTCAGCCTGCCTCCTGGCTATAAGTAGCCTTACTTAAGGGCAACCTCCCTCTTACCTTCCTGCTCCCCAGGCGAACATCATCGCCCGCCCGCCCGCCCCAGAAGAAAGCTCTAAGTCGCAGCCGGTGGAAGAGGGAGTTGGTAAAATTCAACCTGTCCAGGACGGCCTAGGCATCAGGCGCCCCTCCTACAGGGCGTCAACCGCCTAGGACGGCCAGGGCATCCGGTTTTGCCTCTCCCTAGGACCTAAGGCTGATATGCCGCGCAAGGCCAGTAGGCCGTTCAAGGCTGTTACGCCTTATAAGGCTGATACGCCTCAAGTTATTAAGCCTCCAAGTGAGCCGGTAGGCTGTTATGCCTAAAACAACAAAGAGCTGCGGCCAAAAATCAATCCACCCCTTTCGTTAATTCATAATAGTCCAGTCAGTTCCAGGGTCAGCGAGCGCCCACTTCCCGCCTTCCCTTTTATAGTTATCGGGTTTGTTGCGTGTTTTAATAAAGCTTTGAAATTTACAACGTTGTGGTCTCAATCATTGCATGGCGAGGGGAACCGAATATTGGGTCTTGGCAGTCTGACCACTACATGCTTTCTGGCTTGGCCGCACTCTGATTCATTTCCTGCCAGAAGCGCTTATTATGACCTCCTAGTTTCTACAACTACAGTGACATCTAGTGAATACAGGTAATATTACAGTATAAGCTTGTATGTGTATAAATGTATACAAAGTGCCTTAATACCCCATGGACTTTTCCACATTTTTTTATGCGGCATCCACAAGCTGAAATGCATTTTATTGTGATTTTTTTTGTGTAATACCGACACAAAGTAGCAAATATTTATGACATGGAAAGAAAAATTATATACGGTTTTCTACATATATTCAAATATATAAATCTGAAAATTGAGATGTGCATTTGTATTTAGACCCCTATAGGGCTTGGACAGACTCTCCGAGTTACATCCGAGATTGACGGACGAGACTCGGAACAGGCTGGAGCAGTGACCCTGAATGGCTTCTCTGTCTCTGGACAGGGAATGACAGCTGCTTGTGTTTCTGTGCAGTATCGCATTCCTCGTCCAGAGAGGGGGAGGCCGTTCAGGGTCACTGCTTCAGCCTGTTCCGAGTCTCTTCCATCAAACTCTGATGAGTGTGTCCGAGCCCTTAGGGTGCCTTCACACTGCGGCGTGATCCGGTCCGGGGCTGTCCGGGATGACCCTGACAGCCGCGGACTGGATCAGCACACAGGACTGGAGGGCTAATACCGTGTTTCCCCGAAAATAAGACACTGTCTTATATTAATTTTTGCTCCGAAAGGTGCACCATGTCTTATTTTCGTGGGGGGGTCTTATATTAGCCCAAAAAAATTGACAGAAAAGCAGCCTCCCATGCCAGTACCTTATCCCACTGCATCAGCCTCCCATTATCCCAGTACTGTATCCCACTGTGGCAGCCTCCCATCCCAGTACCGTATCCCACTGCAGCAGCCTCCCATTATCCCAGTACCGTATCCCACTGCAGCAGCCTCCCATCCCAGTACCGTATCCCACTGCAGCAGCCTCCCATTATCCCAGTACTGTACGGTATCCCACTGCAGCAGCCTCCCATTATCCCAGTACTGTACGGTATCCCACTGCAGCAGCCTCCCATTATCCCAGTACTGTACAGGTATCCCACTGCAGCAGCCTCCCATTATCCCAGTACTGTACAGTATCCCACTGCAGCAGCCTCCCATTATCCCAGTACTGTACAGTATCTCACTGCAGCAGCCTCCCATTATCCCAGTACCGTACTGTATCCCACTGCAGCAGCCTCCCATTCCAGTACCGTATCCCACTGCAGCCTCCCATGTGTGTACACACACACACACCCCACACCCACTTTCACTTTCTCACCGTATTTCTTTCTTTTCACTTTCTTTCCTCTGTGGTGCTACTTTGGTGGTGCCCAGTGTAGGAGCCCTGGGCCAATCAGAGTGCAGGAGCCCTGGGCCAATCAGAGCGCAGGAGCCCTGGGCCAATCACAGCCCAGGAACAATCAGAGGCTACTGACGTCAGCTGGTCCATGATTCCTGCGCTGTGATTGGCGCAGAGCTCATGGACGGAGACCGGCACAGAGCTCCGGAGCTGTGATTCATGACTGCGCTCCGGGGGGCTCCGTGAGCACTGCAGCGTGGCAGAAAAGCGGTAGAGAGTGGCGGACACCAGACAGCGGGGATAGTGGGGAGCGAGACACAGATGCATGCCCCGGTCTTGTGAGGAGGTACGCCTTATAATCGAGGGTGCCTTATATTAGGAGGTAGGGCGCCCCCCCAAGCATGCCTTACGTTCGTGGGGCGCCCTATTTTCAGGGAAACAGGGTATGCCCTCCGGTACAGTGTGCAGCCGCACGCAGTTCCCGCTGCTCATAAGTCAGGACCGCGACGCCGCGGTCCTGACCTGTCAGCGGCTGAAAAAACACAAAAGAGAATGAAGCAAAAAGCAAAACATTGATCCTTTCACACAAAACTCCAAAAATGTGCCAGACAAAAGTATTGGCACCCTTACCTAATACTCGGTTGCAGAACCTTTAGCCAAAATAACTGCAATCAACCGCTTCCGGTAACCATCAATGAGTTTCTTCAGGGGCGTATCTAGGGGGGTACATCCGGACCTTTTGCTCCGGGCGCAAGTCAGTGGAGGGCGCCGGCGGCACCCCCCATCCCTCCTCAACCATGGCTTGCAATAGGTGTGGCGGGGCTGAAACCGGCAAGCAAACCGGCGGGCCGCTGCTAAGGTAAACATCGGGTTGCTATGGGGCTCCGCTGACTAGCTATGTGCTGCTTGCTGCTAGTCAACGGAGCCCCATAGTCAGTGCCGGTCTGGCCTGCCGGGGTACCAGCTAAACCCCTGTGGGCTTGCCCCCTTGCACCTGTCCCCGCTGTTATTTAGCAAGTGTGCACTGTCCTCAGTGCACATAGAACGCAGCCGCAGCACCCTCCAAGGTACTGGAGGCTCCCCTGTGGACCCCAGTCTCTCTGCTCAGACTGGAACACATGACACTGTGTGCTCACATCAAGCTGCGCTCCTCCTTGTTCATCATAGGAAGAGAAGCGGAAGCAGATGCATCTTATCATGCAGAGGTCGGGGAGTGAGCAGGGTCAGGTCAGGCTGCAGTGAGCCATGCACAGAATGATGGGTGTCGTGTCCTCTCTCCAGCCCCGGGAGTCTGTGCATAGCATGGGGGATGGGAGACTCAGCACAATCACCCCCCCCCCCCTACTCTGCTCTCACTGCTCCTCGACTCTACAGCAGCGCCCCATCCTCCAGCACAGACCTGCTGTAGAGTCTCAGGGTGTAAATGCAGCAAGGAGAGGTCTGTGATCAGGAGAGTAGGACCAAGAGGACAAAGTAAAGAAATGGTGTCCTCTCCCCTGCTCTGCTTTCTGTGAAGGTCTGCTGTCGGCACCAGCAGGAGGGGGAGGGGAAGCTCCAGGATCACAAGATGTCAGACCTGAAGTGAGTACTGGAGATTCCTCCATTATGTCTGTATCCCACTAACCTCTCCTCCCTTTAGCCAAAAGCCTCACTCTCCTGTCCTCCCCCTCTCCCCTCCACCAAAGGCTGCACTCTTCTGTCCTCCTCCCCTCCACCTCCCACCAGTGGCCACAGCTGAAAGCACCCCCCCCCTGGCTCCTCACCTACTCGGGGGGGGGGGGGGCGCCGAAATGGATCTTTGCCCCGGGCGCCATGGAACCTAGATACACCACTGAGTTTCTTACAATGCTCTGCTGGAATTTTAGACCATTCTTCTTTGGAAAACTGCTCCAGGTCCCTGATATTTGAAGGGTGCCTTCTCTAAACTGCCATTTTTAGATCTCTCCACAGGTGGTCTATGGGATTCAGGTCTGAACTCATTGCTGGCCACCTTAGAAGTCTCCAGTGCTTTCTCTCAAACCATTTTCTTTTTGAAGTGTGTTTTGGGTCATTGTCCTGCTGGAAGACCTATGACCTCTGAGGGAGACCCAGTTTTCTTGCACTGGGCCCTACATTATGCTGCAAAATTTGTTGGTAGTCTTCAGACTTCATAATGCCATGCACACGGTCAAGCAGTCCAGTGCCAGAGGCAGCAAAGCAACCCCAAAACATCAGGGAACCTCCGCCATGTTTGACTGTAGGGACCGTGTTCTTTTCTTTGAATCCCTCTTTTTTTTCTCCTGTAAACTCTATGTTGATGCCTTTGCCCAAAAAGCTCTACTTTTGTCTCATCTGACAAGAGAACATTCTTCCAAAACGTTTTAGGCTTTCTCAGGTAAGTTTTGGCAAACTCCAGCCTGGCTTTTTTATGTCTCGGGGTAAGAAGTGGGGTCTTCCTGGGTATCCTAACATACAGTCCCTTTTCATTCAGACGCCGACAGATAGTACAGGTTGACACTGTTGTACCCTCGGACTGCAGGGCAGCTTGAACATATTTGGCTGTTAGTTGAGGTTCTTTATCCACCATCCGCACAAGCTTGCGTTGAAATCTCTCGTCAATTTTTCTTTTCTATCCACATCTAGGGAGGTTAGCCACAGTGCCATGGGCTTTAAACTTCTTGATGACACTGCGCTCGGTAGACACAGGAACATTCAGGTCTTTGGAGATGGACTTGTAGCCTTGAGATTGCTCATGCTTCCTCACAATTTGGTTCTCAAGTCCTCAGACAGTTCCTTGGTCTTCTTTCTTTTTTCCATGCTCAATGTGGTACACACAAGGACTCAGGACAGAGGTTGAGTCAACTTTAATCCATGTCAACTGGCTACAAGTGTGATTTAGCTATTACCAACACCTGTTAGGGGCCACAGGTAAGTTACAGGTGCTGTTAATTACACAAATTAGAGAAGCATCACATGATTTTTCTAACAGTGCCAATACTTTTGTCCAATCCTTTTTTATGTTTGGTGTGGAATTAGATCCAACTTGGCTTTAGGACAATTTTTTGTTTTTTTCATTGAATTGACAAATTAAATGAAGATAATAATACCAAAGAATTTGTGATTGCAATTATTTTCAGGAAGAAACTGAGTATTATCTGACAGAATTGCAGGGGTGTCAATACTTTTGGCCACAACTGTAGGACGATGGCATCATGCTATAGGTTTGATGTGAAGATGGAAGGGGCTAAATACAGGGCAATCCTGGAGAAATATCTGTTGGAGGTTTCAAAATACTTGAGGCTGGGGTGTATATTCACCTTCTAGCAGGACAACTACCCTAAACATACTGGAAGAGCTATAATACAATGGTTTATATCAAAGTATAGTTGTGTGTAAAAGGCCAAGTCACAGTCCAGACCTAAATACTATTGATAATTTGTGGCAAGACATGAAAATTGCTGTTCAGAGACTTCCTCCATCCAATCTCACTAAGTTATAGCTATTTTGTTAAGAAGAATGGGCAATAATTTCAGTCTCTGTATGTGCAAAGATGGGAGTGACATCCCCCAAAAGACTTGCAGCAGTAATTGCAGCAAAAGGTGGTCCTACAAAGTATTGATTCAGGGGGAATGAATACAAATGAATGTCACAATTTTCAGATTTATATTTTTAAAGTACGGTAATTAATAAACCATGTATCATTTCCTTTACATTTCACAATACTTGCTACTTTGAGATGGTATATCATACATTTAAAATGCCACAACTTTATTTAACGCTAGAGTGATGTTTTAAGTATAAACCCCTTCTCCCTGGTTTTTTTCTCACCTTCCGGCAGCTTCACCTCTTAACGACACCGCTCTGCTCCCGCAAAACCATCTTGTGTCCATAACTTCTGACTGGCCAGAAGTCAGAAATTATGTCACAAGCACTCAATACATCTCTTTGAGAGGCAGAACCAGACTCTCATACAAATGTATTGAAATGTGACCTCCGATGCACTCCATGAAACACTAATGGTACCTTTACACGCCGCCACAACAGGATGGATACCAACGGCAACTTCACGTGCACGAGCACGGCCGAACGGTTACCAACGGGAACCGCACCCTCTATACACGCCGCCACAAGGTGCGCTACGCTACGCTACATCTACAGCTACATACATCGCCGGGTGTCGCAAGTAGCCGTCTGTAGCTCAGCGTACCAGCTTTACACACCGCCACCACAGAGTGATCTGGGAGCAACAAAGGCAGGACGTAAAACAAATAGGCGTGCCACAGACCTGTACGCCGCGCCCAAACCACAACCATTGGCCAACACTACGGAGTTGTGATTGGGCACGACGGAAAGGGCGGATGGCCGAGACGTGCCGTACTAGTGAACGGAGTGTGGCACGGAATAAGCGCTTGTGACATGGCGGAGCCTGGCGAATGCATCCAAATCGATGGTAATGGGTCACGCTAGAGCGGTGGCCAGTCACATATCCCGTGTGTATGAAAGTAGCGGTCCGGGGCTATGTGTGCGTAGTACAAGTGTTTGCCGTGTCACGCACGATCAGCGCTTGTGACAGCCGCGTGTGCAGATTGAACTGAGGTGCGTTTGTGTGCCACACATTAGCGTCTTACAAAAGACAGTATGTGCGTTTTCTGTCAAAAATCTGTGACAACTGTGGCGAAGTATGTGTATGTATACAGGCTGAATGGGGTTTAATATATGTGCTGACAGATGTGAATGTAGTGGATCAGCTTCCAAGGCACCAAGTCAAAGATCTGTGTGACAGTGTATTAGCAAACACCTGACAAGAATATGTCCTGCATCAATGTGCTGTGTGCAGGGGACCCTCTGCCTACAACAAAATAAAGGATCATGTACGCACAATGGCCACAAACACTGTTGGGCAAAAGACTTTCAGAAAAACATGGCTACCCACACATATTGTGTGCACAATCCCAGCCAATAGGTGGCTATGACATCCCAGGCCCCCACCCAACCCTGCATCACATTGCCCTCCTCCACCAAGTAATCAGGCTCACACAGATTATGTTGGATCCAACAGAAAAAGGTTTAATATATTGCATGAATCTTGACCTTGTCTTGTGCAAACAAAATATACATAAAGTAAAAACATTGTAGAATTCAAGAGCAGGTGACATTCATCAGGCAAATTCAATGGATAAGCAAATCACCACACATTGCAAACTGTGCATGGAAAAAATACAAAAATAACCTAAACTAACTAACTAAATAACTACATAATGAAAACTCATGCACATAATGAAAACAAAGAGAATGGAAAAGGTCAACCAAACATTAAAGGGGTGCAGCTAACCTGCTGTCACCTTCATTGAAAACACAAAAAGCAACTCCCAGAGCCAGCCACATTATATGGCCTGGTCCTGCCAGCTCACTGCACCAGACCCATTGAAGTAGGAGCAGTAAGCTTCTCTACTGTCCCTGGCCTCCTGCCGAGTGCGGCCATGGCTCTGCGGCTGGAGTGGCACAATCACATGGGCCTCATCACGCCAAGACCCTGGACGGAGCTCCCCTGTTGTAGCGTCTGCATTATCTACATAACCTCCTGGCGTGTATGATGCCCTATCCCTACGACGCAGGAAGTTATGTAGCACACAGCAGGCCACCACTACTACCGCGTCAATAGACTCCGGTTTCATATGTATAGGTGTATGAAAAATCCGGAATCTATTGGCCATTATCCCAAACGCATTTTCAACTACTCGGCGGGCCCGGGATAGCCGTAGTTGAAAATGCGTCTCGCAGAAGTAAGGGCCCTCTGGGGATATGGCCGCAGTAGGTGTTCCTGAAGTGGGAATGCTTCATCCGCCACAAACGCAAAGTTGAGATGTTCGGTCGTGTGCTCATTTGAGGGTAAGTTTAGCCCACCATTCCCTAGTAGTGTTGCCAAGGAGCTTAGGGCAAACACCCCCCCATCTGAGTTGCGACCAGGCATTCCAACATCCACGTAGAGGAACTCATAGTTGGCATCTACTACAGCCATGAGGATTATACTACAATACCCTTTGTAATTGTAATACAAAGAGCCAGAGTGGGCAGGTTTGGTAATCCTCACGTGCTTACCATCCAATGCCCCGCCACAGTTGGGGAAGTTCCACCGGGTTTCAAACCCTTGGGCCACTTCCAGCCATTCTGCAGCGGTTAATGGCATTTTCATGTAGGCTGGCTGCAGAGCTCTCCAGATGGCCCAACACGTTTCAGGGATCAGGCGGCTCAGCAGGGGCAGGGAGACACGTGACACGTATGTGAGGGATGTCATGGACTGCCCTGTAGCCAGGAACCGCAAAGTGATCGCCAACCGCTCAGCAGCTGATACTGATGGGCGCATTATAGTGTCCTGACGCGCTATCATTGGCCCAACACGCTCCAATAGGAAGGTGAAACAGTCCTCGGGCATACGGAGATAGTTTCGGTAATCATCAGGACAGTTAAGCTCCAGCTCCCGCAACAGCTGCATGTGGCCCCGGGTTTCCCGCCTCAGAAGCCAATCACGGGTCCACATCCGCCGCTGTCTGCGCCTCATCAACCTTTCATACCGATCCTGATACCACATTTGCTCTTCCACCAACGCAAGAGCCACGATAACATGGCGGTCATGGATATTCTGCATCCTCAATATCAGCACCTGTAGATGAGAAAACACAACATGAGTACATAGAACAATATGTGGCCATGTCACCAGGTTAAGCAAGCCACACCTCTTTTCCATTACACACTATAGCCAAGAGGATGGCATCTCTTGTGTGGGCCCAAAACACAACCCTGAAGCAAGGACGGCAAACACCCAGTAGTCACCCCAAACAACATGGCACACGGCGATTGAGAGTGGCCTCCTCTACATCAACGTCAATGGGAGCTCCCAAAATTCACACATCTGCACCTAGGTGAGTTAGAAAGGGACATGTGTCACCAATAATGTTGGTCAAACAGGTCCCATAATCCATTACACAGCCCATAATGTCAATTGATTACAGTAAAAATGAGAAGAATAACGAATGTGACGTACCCCGATATGGAAGGTTGAGGAAGGCTACATGAACCAAACAACATTGCACATGACTGCGGATGGTTACCCATGGTGTAATTGGTTTTTGAAGGTGTCATTTTAAATACACATGTATGCCATGTCTGGCGCCCAACACCTCAAAGCCCTGTGTCATCCCATTCCCGTTGAACACAGTCTCCATTGGCCACAACCAGTATGCAGAAATCGATCCAGTCGACATGAGTGACACAGTTCCGTCTACAGTCATGCATCCATTCTCCTGTATGTTGTCTGCAAACAAACACAGCAATGTATCTCAACAAAAGTGTCAAGGCCCACACAAAATGCCGTATCCTAACCCACACACTACACTATATGTCGTCCCCTACAATACAAACCCCTATATCGGCCGCTACACCAGTCTCCGGCGCTCTCCAAGAACATCAACATATGCACCCCACCCTGCGCCAATTCCATGTGTGTCCACAAAAACTTACCTAATGGGTCTGGCCAGCAAGCGTAATGTTTGGCGGGATGGCCAACTTTTAAAGGGCCGCCAACCTATCACGATTCAGCGATCTCCACCAATTAGCGGAAGGCAAATCCGCACCCAGGTGCCCCTTCAGGATGTGCATTATTGTGTCCGCTGTGATTGGTGTCCCGGACTATAAAGGCAGGTCAATGGCCACTGCTCCGTGTCCAGACGTCGATGTGCATTGAGCTACTAGTGTCCTGTTTGACTTCTGTTGCTCTGACGGTAAGCCTCTTTAGCGGTTTGTAAGAAAATGTAATGAACGCAGCTGGTTCTGGCACAGGCAGCTTAGGCGATGTGTGTATGGCCATGTTTGAAGCGGCATGCAAATATTGAACACGTAATATTAAATATGTGAACCTTATTCTGTGTCGCCCAGTAGCCAGGTAGTGCCTCTACTTATATAGTGTAAGTATGTATTGCACCTTCTGCTTTTTGGCAATGGTAAAAGAGCACGCTGTTATTTCTTTGGCTGGTACTTCACATCAACATTTCAGGGGTGGTAGAATTGTGGCGGACATTCCAGGGATGTTGGGTACATGTGTTAAAATGGGACTTCCACGTCTGGAGGAACACCTACATGATCATCTGGGTGCACATTACATGTAGTATGTGCAGTGTTGGCACACACCCAGCCCGCCTTTCTGATATAGTGACCCCTTACCATTGTGGACACTGGCCAGGTACTAGTTAGCACACAACGTGTTAGGTCACATGTTGCCCTCTACAGGTATGTACGCACACACCGTGTCAAGGTGTGTTGCAATAGGTACATTGGGGACAGAAATCATGTTTGAAACATCTGTAGGTGGACACCGATATCCGGTGCTTGATATTGGCTGCATACATGTGTTTGAGTTAGTAGCGGTCTGAGATTGAGAAAATGGCACACTCATGGCCAGTTTCACTCCACAAAATAGCTGCATAGATGATCACTGTAGAAAGTTAATGATTATGTGTATCATTGTGGCAAGTTTTGAAATGTCGGTATGGCTTGTGTTGTGACTGTGTTTTTTTTGTGTATTTTGTCATCGGCAGATGCCGACGGGTACTGTGGAATTGGAATCCCAGCTTCTCACGGAGTATCAGCGGCACGAATGTTTGTGGCGCAGCTCGCTGCCCGAATATAAAAATCGGGCAGCGAGGGCCGAGGCCTACAGGAGTCTTGTGGCTCTGGCAAATCGCTTGGAGCCAAGGGTAGGCAAGACGTGGGACCAGCCTATGGTGGCACTTAAGATCAAAAACATGAGGTCGGCGTTCATGCGGGCTCACATTCTGTACCAGCGTCGTCGCTCAGGGGCTGGAGCAGAGGAGGTACCATCACCTACCCTATGGTACTATCCCCTGTTCACCTTCATCCTGGGCGAGGTTCGCCCGCATCGAACGACCACCAACTGCCCCGTTGCTGCGTCCCATGTAGGCCCGGCTGCATCACCACCTGCGCCACAGGAGGTGGGTAATTGTGTGACAGTGGTGGGCCACAATGTTTCCTTCACATGTGTGCTTCGATAAATCCTTCACACCAAATGTGTTGCCATATTTACCTCCTTGCTGCGGCACACCTTGGGGTGTCAATCTATCTGCCCTCCTTCCATGACTTACCAGACTTTTCTATTCTATGCTTCCAGCCGTATTGCAATGTTGCTTCTTCCACAACATCTTGGTATGTTTAGGTTAGTTATTTAAGGGTTTCAAGATAGCAGGTGGTTTGTTCTCAAACAGCCACATAGTACCATGTAGTAAATGGTGCTGTCTCACATGTGTGTTGGCTTTGTTGCCAGTGGGTTAAAGGTAATTGAGTGAGGGGTGGATTCTCACCATAAAGGAGTCCTAATGGGAAGGTGCCCAATATGTGTCATTGGCCAGCACAGCCCCCAGTATCAAGGTGTTGTGGTGACATGTCCTAATATTGGATTACGGCTACGTGACAAACAACTAATTATGTATTTAGCTGAGCTCCTGGAATGGTCGAGGTGAGTGTACAGGAGAACCACTGGTGTTGGGGTCTTGAACCTTATTTGCTTTACTGTGTTATTCCTCATTTTGCATTCTGGTAGTTGGGCTTGGTGTGTGTGGGAGTGGTATATAGAGTCCTGTTGTGAATGTATACAGTTGATATAGCCTCCACTAATGTTTTTTTTTTTTTTTTTTCCCCACCCACAGGCCCCAGAAGAGGACGGCTCCATTGCCGAGGATTCTGTTGCTGATGATGCTCAGCCCATGACATCTGGGGCTGAGCAGGAGGGCGCGGCGAGTGATGTGGGTCCAGGCCCAGGTCCCAGCTCCGGGATCCGTCGCCGCCGACGTCCTGCACCACCTGAGACGGAGCTGGCGACCTGGGCCCGACGCGTGTTGTTGGATGAACAACGGACCCACATGGACCCCGACGCCCTCTACATGAGCAACAGAATGCGAGGGATGGAGCCGCTCCAGAAGAAGATCCTTCTGAGGGTGTTCCACAATGCCGCTGATGCTGCCGATGATGGGGCCCTTCAATGGGGCTGCCACGTCCCCTCCCCCATGCAACACACCTTGTGGCCCCTTTCACCAGCTGCCCCATCTCGGCCCGTGAGAAGACCGGCCCCGCCACAGTCACCCCATCCCCCCTCAACACATCGTCGTTCAACCAGACGTTCTGGGGCAGGTCGGGGCTGCCCTCAGAGGAGGGGGGATGCGGCATTGTCAGAGCCGACAGAAGAGGAGTAATTTGGACACTAGTAGCCAATGCACAGAATTGGCAGTCTGGACTTTATAATTTCAGGAATTGCGTTTTATATGTATATTTTGTTGATTGATTTTTGGCCAAAATTAGTGGGTTTTTTTTTATTTTTTTTTCCACTAAAATTCTATTATTTGTAATTTATTTTAAAATCCAGGCTGGAATAAATTTTATTTATTAACACAATTGTGTATTCATTTCAGAATAAGGATTGTGTGGGTTTTTGGGGGTGAATGTAATTGTGGCCAATAATAGGTTTCCCCAAGCCACACAATATGGGCCAGTGCTCGCTCAGCAGGATCACCATCGGTTCATTTGGAATGTCTTAGCACATTCACAAAGGGATGTTGTGATGTGCCTCACATAGTTAGGTTATGGTGAGGTTTGGTCACCAAATATTAGTAAGGTCACATGAAGGAGCGTATAACAAAGTTAGAACAGCATTGTATTGTAAACATACATGTGTCACAGACATTTGCCATCATACAAGGAAGGCTTAGGCCAGATGGGGCTAGCCAGTCCACACTTGTGATGGTCCCAATGTGGGACAGTATAGGGATTGTAGGCCAGATGGGGCTAGCCAGTCCACACTTGTGATGGTCCCAATGTGGGACAGTATAGGGATTGTAGGCCAGATGGGCTAGCCAGTCCACACTTGTGATGGTCCCAATGTGGGACACTATAAGAAAAGAGCCCAACGGGGGCAAAAAAAAATAAAAACCAATATTTTCACTTTTGCAAGGCAACAAGCCAACGTGTGAAAATTTTAGGGTCCAACAAGGACAACTGTTTGTGGGGCCATGTTTGGCCAGGATACAATGCATCCCTCAAATTCATGGGTGTGAACCATGGTGTGGGTGTAGGTCCGCCAGCATTTGAGCCAGGCGGCCAAGGTCCTGCAGGCCACGCTGTAGAGCCGTGGTCAAACGGGCCACAAATGCCTGATGGGCCTGGATGAATTCCTCCATGGTAGGGGCACCTGTATTGGGAGTAAACACAAACTTTAGTACACACTCGTCACTGCTGATGGTTAGTCATGACTGGCCGCAACCATCCACTTACCCTGTTCCTCCAAATCCAGTTCACCATCAGACGGGGAGGGAGATGGGGTCAAGCTCCATCCATATGAGCCCGCACGTTCACCATCTGGAAAAAGGGAGAACCAACATGG
Source organism: Allobates femoralis (assembly GCA_033576535.1). Taxonomy (NCBI): domain Eukaryota; kingdom Metazoa; phylum Chordata; class Amphibia; order Anura; family Aromobatidae; genus Allobates; species Allobates femoralis. Next base: position 3,310 of record JARQOC010002727.1, on the reverse strand, counting down.
TTTACTTTGTTTACATAAATTGTTTGGCCCCAGATGAAATTGAAGCAACAGTGTGCAGGGTGTCTGTGGCAACATAACACACTTACCACCATAGTCACTGTGTGGGGACATGGTCACCCCAGGACTCGCCACTGAGCTGGAGACAGTGGGAGGTGGTGTTACTCCCGGGCTGGGGCTCCGTGGCCACATTATGTGGTTCAGGGGTAACAGTGGTCCTGGGCTACGGGGCAAAGACTCCTCTGGGCCGCCAGGTACTTGCTGCTCCTCGCCCTCCTGTGGGGAGTTGATGTGTTCCTCCAGCAGCCAGGCAGATGGGGACAGCTGGTCACACTCCAGCGGGCTGCCAGGTGCGGACTGGTCCTCCACGTCCTCTGTCCCGGTGGGTGACGGGACGTCTGGCTCCTGAGGCCCGGGGGAAGGTGTTGACCCTGGGGACAAGGGTGCCACTTGAGGCTGATGTGGTGGGGTTCTTGATGGGCCACCTGGGGGTGGGGCATGGGGCCCTTCTTCTGATGAGGATTCAGCATCTAGTTTGAAATTTGAACATAAAAGACGTAATAAGATCATGCCTACACATTGTTGTCCTACAAAGAGCTTGTGTGGGTATGTATTTGACGGCTATGGCTGGGGTCACACACACACAGATATGTGGCCAGATATTGTTGACAGATCTCTGGTTGCAGTGAAAGCATGGACACATTGTTCCATTTTGAGGCTCTCTCCAAATGTCAACATGTGACCATGATTTGACTGCAAACAGAGATGTGCAAACAATATGTGGGCAGATATCTGTGTGTGTGACCCCAGCCTTACTTAGCATCAACCAGGTGATGCTGGATGCATACACTCATGTTGTATGCATGGACTGTGCGTGTGAGACATTTTTAGGCCTGACTGGATGAGCACAACACTGTGAAGATGTGTTTGATTGTGTAGGCCACACTGTCCCTTGTCATATGTTTCCATCATTTTTTGTGTATTGTGGGACATGCACATGTGGCGGTGTGTGTTTTGGGGCAACAATTACTCACCACGCAGCCTGGCAATCCTGGCACGGATGTCCAGTATGCGACCTGGGCACTTGTGCTTCAAGTCAGCGATCTTTTTTTGGATCGCTTTTACTGTCCTCTGTACCCCCAGTTGGCAGAGCAGGGCCCGCTGGATCCGCCGCACGGTGCACCGATTGCGCAGCCTGGGGTGGCGGTGGTGATGGTGGCCCCAATAGTCCCGACGGTCACAATGATCAATGAGGATGATCAGCTCCGCCATCCCCCATGTTGCGGCGCGGTGCACGGCTGCCATGACTGCTATGGTGTGTGCAGAGGCGGGGCTGGCACCTTGCAGGCAGAGTGAAAATGAAACCAACGTCATGACGTCATTACGACCGCTGTGGGGGTGACGCACCTTTATAAGTAGCCCAACACGCAGTGACTCGGCCGACACACTTATGCGGCCCCTACTGCAGAAGACCCACAGTGCAGTCCGTACAACACGGCTCTGATCTGTCTACTGGGTAATCTCCTCCGATGTGGTATGGGATTGTGTGCATCTGTGTGCGCGCTGCGCGCACTGCCAGACCCGGAACACTTCTACGGCAGCTGCTGTGCAATAAGCCAGAGCGGTACGTAACACACACTTGTGCGCTGTGTCCCGCATTATTCGTTTTCATGTTGATAGGATGTGCACACTGTATGTAGATCATGGGCCATTTATGATTTTACGTTCAAGTGTGTGTCCGCGTAATTGTACTACTATCTGATCGTGCATACGGCGCGTATGTGTAGTGCTGAAGGGACAGCTCATCCAAGATGGAGGGCTGTGAGGCAAGGGCCAATCGTAACGCAGCATCTTCCACCAATGATCGCTGAAGGGGCGCGGTATCACGGAGCATGGGTGACGCCTTAGCCACATTGCAGCTACATCGCCGGGTGTCCAGAGTTCCCTTCTGTAGCTTCTTTACACGCCGATACAGCTCGCTACAATCGGCGATGTTGCCATATGTTTATGGGCAGTGCACGGATACAGAGGTATCTGTAGCCGGCTGTGTCGTCCCGTCTTCAGACGCCGCTACTACGGGCAATATTGGCTCGACAAGCTACATTTGTAGCCTGTAGCGGGTTGTATCCATCCTGTTGTGGCGGCGTGTAAAGGTACCATAAGGGTACCTTTACACGCCGCTACTGGAGGATGGATACAACCCGCTACAGGCTACAAATGTAGCTTGTAGCGTCAATATAGCCCGTACTAGCGGCGTGTGAAGACGGGACGACACAGCCGGCAACAGATACATCTGTTTCCGAGCACTGCTCGAAAACAGATGGCTACAAAGCCGATTGTAGCGAGCTGTATCGGCGTGTAAAGAAGGAACAGAAGGGATGTTTCTACACCATGCTATGTAGCTGGGGCGTGACACAGGGTCCGGGTTTCCGCGCCCCCTTCAGCGATCATTGGAGGAAGCTCCTGCGTTGCGATTGGTTGTTGCCGCACAGGGCGGCATATTTTAAGGAGCTGACGAGTCACACTACACAATTGCTCGAGCGTCAAGTATTAATCAGCCTCCTGCGATGCCTGCCCAATCATGGTATTATTGCTTTGTCCTATCAGCGTACGGACGTCTCGTAATCCACAATTGTAGCACGCCTATGTGCTGTCCCTGCTGCACCAGGTACGCCCATAGTAGCTGGTTGTAGCGGTGTGTAAATGAGCTAAGATGAGCTACAGATGGCTACTTGAGACACCCGGCGATGTATCTAGCTATAGATGTTGCGTAGCGTAGCGCACCTTGTGGCGGCGTGTAAAGGAGGTGCGTTTACCGTTTGTAACCGTTTGGGCGTGCTCGTGCACGTGAAGTAGCGGGTTGTATCCATCCTCCAGTAGCAGCGTGTAAAGGTACCCTAACTGCTGGCAGGTTACTTTTTGTAGCAGACCACCTGGGGCACTGCTGGGAAAGAATGAAGGTGGTGGAAGGTAAGTATAACACTAGAGGCATGCGACTTACATTTAAAGCACCACTGTGGAGGTGCAATGAAAAAAATGCTGTAGTCGTGCTCTAAGTTTATAGGCTTTATTGTTAAAAAATGTGCAAATGTTTAGGAGATATGAATACTTTTTCAAGGCTATATATATATATATATATCACCATCCACTACAGCTTTGAGCGGTGGCGTAATTAATGATCGATGTCGCAGGGGCCGTGGTCGCGACGGGGCCCGGACCTATAAGGGGCTCGGCCCGCTCCACTAGCTGCCCCTGCACCCGCCGATCGCAGCGCCAGGCGTCCCCGAGGACACACATCCATGTGACAGCGTGG
>JARQOC010002726.1:0-22333 GCA_033576535.1 Allobates femoralis | reverse complement strand
TAATATCCTATCCTATAACCCATACCAACCTATTCCTTATCTTCAATGCCCTGTTTCCATAGTTTTAAATAATGGGCACATTCAATTGTTTTATCGCTCTCGCCTCCCCAAATGAAAATAATTTTTTTCTGACTTCTAGGGTGGCTTGGACTATTAAGCCATACCACACTATAGTTGTCAGAGGATCTAGACGGACCAGTACCGGTTTGGATCCCGTTATAATCCACATGAAATTAAGTCTCTCTGTTTTAAAATATATATTGAATATAGTTTTTATAGAAATATTTATACTTACCGTATATACTCGTGTATAAGCCGACCCGTGTATAAGCCGACCTCCCTACTTTTGCCCCCAAAACCTGGGAAAACCTATTGACTCGTGTAAAGCCGAGGGTGGACCCCAGCACAGGTATACAGCCCCCAGCAGTGTGGTATACAGCAGCCTCCCCAGTGGTATATACAGGCCCCAGAGGTATATACAGCAGCAGCCCCAGAGGTATATACAGCAGCAGCCCCAGAGGTATATACAGCAGCAGCCCCAGAGGTATATACAGCAGCAGCCCCAGAGGTATACAGGCCGCCCGCTCGCCACCCCCATCAGTATACAGGCGCCCCCCCCATCAGTATACAGGCACCCCCTCATCAGTTTAGAGGCGCCCCCCCCCATCAGTATAGAGGCGCCCCCCCATCAGTATACAGGGCCCACCCCATCAGTATACAGGGCCCCCCCCATCAGTATACAGGGCCCCCCCCATCAGTATACAGGGCCCCCCCCATCAGTATACAGGGCCCCCCCCATCAGTATACAGGGCCCCCCCCATCAGTATACAGGGCCCCCCCTTGCTGCTGCAAACCTGTAAAGTAATAGATCATTATACTTATCCCTGTTTGCCGCCGCCGCTGCTCTGCACCGCACTCCTCCGGGTCTTCATGCCTCTTCCAGCTTCCTCCTCTGGCACACAGACAATGACGTCGTTGCCTGCGCCCCCGGAGAAGGAAGCCGGAAGAAGCCGGATGAAGCCGGAGGAGCGCAATGGCGGCAGCGGGGACGGCCACAGGAATAAGTATAATGATCTATTACTTTACAGGTTTGCAGCATCAAGGGGGGCCCTGTATACTGATGGGGGGGCGCCTGTATACTGATGAGGGGGGCGCCTGTATACTGATGGGGGGGGCGGGCGGCCTGTGCCGTATGACTCGCGTATAAGCCGAGGGGGGGACTTTTCAACCCAATTTTTGGGCTGAAAAACTCGGCTTATATGCGAGTATATACAGTATTTGATTTTTATAATTCTAGATTTTTAATGAAATTTTTCTTCTTTCTTTGATCCATATATATATATACTAGCTGGGTGCCCGATGCACATGCATCGGGATTCTAGAAGAGCGAGAATAGCGAGTCGCCTTAGAACTGCTCGCAATGGCCGCTGCGCGGCCAATGCTTCGGGCGTATCCACATGACCACGCTGACTCGCAGCGAGAGTGGACTCAGAAGGGGCAAAAAACCCATTCGCAATTATATAATAGATGCTTATTCATTTTTATTCATTTTTTAACCTTTTTTAGATATATATCTACACATTATTATACATATATATATCCTTTAATACACTTTTTAATAGAATAAAATTATTATTACATTTTCATTTTCTTAGTCCTTATTTATACATATATATAGATTTTTAAACCATTAAAGAGGTATATATCTTTTGTTTTTGATATAAGATGTATTTTGCATATGTTCTTTCCAACATTGGGAGAGTCGTTTGACATCTTCACAGAGAACTTCTTTGTTTTGATAGCTTCTCCTTTGTTCTTTCCTAAGATAAACACAATTAATAATATGAACGATAGATCACATTTTTCATAAATTGCCTTCAGACTCTCTTTCATCATTGTATGATATTTGACGTCCTGGTCTTCAGATTTCAACTATTTCTAACTCTTTTCTCTATTATATATATTTATTTATTCTTTTTCTGCATATTTGTGATACACATGTTTAAATCACTGATTCATCATATTCACACTAACACTGAAACTGCAATAAAATACGAAGGAATAAATAGCACAATGGTTAGTGCACAAGTATAGCACACAGGAATAGATTGTATAGGTTCTCCTTTTTTGGAGTTCTATTCAGCACAATGTCACTCGGCATAATACATGTTTCTATTATTTTTTCCTTTTTTCTATTTTTTTAATCATTTACATGTCATAATAACTACGTGACATATATGATTAGATTGGTGTGTGGAATATAAGAGAATATGACTGTTTTTTCTTTGGAATTGATTTTTACTACGCAGCTTTGTTGACAAACATTGTGATGTATCTTTGAGACCCTCCCTGTAAGCTGATGTCATAGCAATTATGTGTTGGCGCCTTTTTGTAAGATAAATAGGAATTTGTTCAGTGTGATCTTGATATTCCCTGAGGAAGGAGCTCGGCACGTGGCTCCGAAACGCGTTGGAAATAAGGAAATAAATCATCACTAATACCTAGACATCCCGTGTCGGTGGTATACGTTTCTGACAGCAGCGCGGACACAAAGGTACTTCGTCCGAAAAATAACCTGTGATTTGAGCACCCCATCCTGTGGAAGTACGGTCCCTGCAGCAGCTGTTTTTTTCCTGAGCGATTACGCTGGTTGTGTGCTACACAACCACATCAGGTGAGCAATACCAATATTGACAACATATATCTTTCTATAAAAGATAAGACCCTATTTTGCGCATTCTCAACCCTTTAGATACACCTGTAAAAGACTTGACATCTGCAACTGCTGCTAAAACCTTCCAAAAAGTCTTCTGCAGACCATTAGGATATCCAGAACGTATTCTAACTGATCAAGGACCAACATTCGAAGCTGAGATCTTTCAAGAGTTTTGCCAGATGTATGGGTGCAAAAAGATCAGAACGACCCCGTATCATCCTCAAACTAATGGACTCTGTGAGAAAATGAATAACATTGTCATCGACATGCTGAAAATTCTCCTATTGGAAGAAAGAAATCAATGGCCTGAAAAACTGCCTGACTTAATCGACATGTGCAACCACATTCCAGTAAGTTCCACCAATTGTACACCAGCATATCTGATGAGAGCTCGTACAGGAAAATTACCCGTTGACTTAAAACTCGGTGCAGTAGATCCTGAAGCAGATCAGACCATCTCAAACTGGAAAATTCATCGACAAGAACAGTACTCAAGAGTTCAACAAAGTGTCGAAAATAACCTGGAGAAGTCCCATGAAAAACAAGAAAGGGATTACAATAAGCATGCTCCAGCAGAAGTCATACCACCTGGAAATATGGTCTTAAAAAGAAAAAGAACTCGTCATAAGTTAGATGATAAATGGGAAAATGAACCCTATGTACTATTATACTATATTCATGACAATAACAAGATCTGTATAATCAGTAAAGATGGTGGGAAAACCAGACAAACAGTATCTAGAGATCACCTTAAAAAGTGTCCTCAAAATTGGGAAGATCAAGAAACCTACAATCAACCCATTCAAGAGTTTGAGCCAATTCAAGATCCAATCCCAACTCCAGATCCAATCTCAGAACCAAAGAAGAAAGTAATCTCTACGATCTTAGGAGATTTCCCAGAAGATTGGCCTCAACAAGATGGAGCCATCATTGAGCCAGTATTAAACTTCTACCAACCCAATGAAGAGATGCCTAGGAATCAGGAAGAAATACCCGTTGCAAGAGAATCTGAGGATGCTACAATCGGTCCACCTGCTAGCCCAGTAGTGAGACTAATGGTACCTTTACACGCCGCCACAACAGGATGGATACAACCCGCTACAGGCTACAAATGTAGCTTGTCGAGCCAATATTGCCCGTAGTAGCGGCGTCTGAAGACGGGACGACACAGCCGGCTACAGATACCTCTGTATCCGTGCACTGCCCATAAACATATGGCAACATCGCCGATTGTAGCGAGCTGTATCGGCGTGTAAAGAAGCTACAGAAGGGAACTCTGGACACCCGGCGATGTAGCTGCAATGTGGCTAAGGCGTCACCCATGCTCCGTGATACCGCGCCCCTTCAGCGATCATTGGTGGAAGATGCTGCGTTACGATTGGCCCTTGCCTCACAGCCCTCCATCTTGGATGAGCTGTCCCTTCAGCACTACACATACGCGCCGTATGCACGATCAGATAGTAGTACAATTACGCGGACACACACTTGAACGTAAAATCATAAATGGCCCATGATCTACATACAGTGTGCACATCCTATCAACATGATAACGAATAATGCGGGACACAGCGCACAAGTGTGTGTTACGTACCGCTCTGGCTTATTGCACAGCAGCTGCCGTAGAAGTGTTCCGGGTCTGGCAGTGCGCGCAGCGCGCACACAGATGCACACAATCCCATAGCACATCGGAGGAGATTACCCAGTAGACAGATCAGAGCCGTGTTGTACGGACTGCACTGTGGGTCTTCTGCAGTAGGGGCCGCATAAGTGTGTCGGCCGAGTCACTGCGTGTTGGGCTACTTATAAAGGTGCGTCACCCCCACAGCGGTCGTAATGACGTCATGACGTTGGTTTCATTTTCACTCTGCCTGCAAGGTGCCAGCCCCGCCTCTGCACACACCATAGCAGTCATGGCAGCCGTGCACCGCGCCGCAACATGGGGGATGGCGGAGCTGATCATCCTCATTGATCATTGCGACCGTCGGGACTATTGGGGCCACCATCACCACCGCCACCCCAGGCTGCGCAATCGGTGCACCGTGCGGCGGATCCAGCGGGCCCTGCTCTGCCAACTGGGGGTACAGAGGACAGTCAAAGCGATCCAAAAAAAGATCGCTGACTTGAAGCACAAGTGCCCAGGTCGCATACTGGACATCCGTGCCAGGATTGCCAGGCTGCGTGGTGAGTAATTGTTGCCCCAAAACACACACCGCCACATGTGCATGTCCCACAATACACAAAAAATGATGGAAACATATGACAAGGGACAGTGTGGCCTACACAATCAAACACATCTTCACAGTGTTGTGCTCATCCAGTCAGGCCTAAAAATGTCTCACACGCACAGTCCATGCATACAACATGAGTGTATGCATCCAGCATCACCTGGTTGATGCTAAGTAAGGCTGGGGTCACACACACAGATATCTGCCCACATATTGTTTGCACATCTCTGTTTGCAGTCAAATCATGGTCACATGTTGACATTTGGACACAGCCTCAAAATGGAACAATGTGTCCATGCTTTCACTGCAACCAGAGATCTGTCAACAATATCTGGCCACATATCTGTGTGTGTGTGACCCCAGCCTTAGCCGTCAAATACATACCCACACAAGCTCTTTGTAGGACAACAATGTGTAGGCATGATCTTATTACGTCTTTTATGTTCAAATTTCAAACTAGATGCTGAATCCTCATCAGAAGAAGGGCCCCATGCCCCACCCCCAGGTGGCCCATCAAGAACCCCACCACATCAGGCTCAAGTGGCACCCTTGTCCCCAGGGTCAACACCTTCCCCCGGGCCTCAGGAGCCAGACGTCCCGTCACCCACCGGGACAGAGGACGTGGAGGACCAGTCCGCACCTGGCAGCCCGCTGGAGTGTGACCAGCTGTCCCCATCTGCCTGGCTGCTGGAGGAACACATCAACTCCCCACAGGAGGGCGAGGAGCAGCAAGTACCTGGCGGCCCAGAGGAGTCTTTGCCCCGTAGCCCAGGACCACTGTTACCCCTGAACCACATAATGTGGCCACGGAGCCCCAGCCCGGGAGTAACACCACCTCCCACTGTCTCCAGCTCAGTGGCGAGTCCTGGGGTGACCATGTCCCCACACAGTGACTATGGTGGTAAGTGTGTTATGTTGCCACAGACACCCTGCACACTGTTGCTTAAATTTCATCTGGGGCCAAACAATTTATGTAAACAAAGTAAACCATGTTGGTTCACCCTTTTTCCAGATGGTGAACGTGCGGGCTCATATGGATGGAGCTTGACCCCATCTCCCTCCCCGTCTGATGGTGAACTGGATTTGGAGGAACAGGGTAAGTGGATGGTTGCGGCCAGTCATGACTAACCATCAGCAGTGACGACTGTGTACTAAAGTTTGTGTTTACTCCCAATACAGGTGCCCCTACCATGGAGGAATTCATCCAGGCCCATCAGGCATTTGTGGCCCGTTTGACCACGGCTCTACAGCGTGGCCTGCAGGACCTTGGCCGCCTGGCTCAAATGCTGGCGGACCTACACCCACACCATGGTTCACACCCATGAATTTGAGGGATGCATTGTATCCTGGCCAAACATGGCCCCACAAACAGTTGTCCTTGTTGGACCCTAAAATTTTCACACGTTGGCTTGTTGCCTTGCAAAAGTGAAAATAATGTTTTTTTTTTTTTTTTTTGCCCCCGTTGGGCTCTTTTCTTATAGTGTCCCACATTGGGACCATCACAAGTGTGGACTGGCTAGCCCCATCTGGCCTACAATCCCTATACTGTCCCACATTGGGACCATCACAAGTGTGGACTGGCTAGCCCCATCTGGCCTAAGCCTTCCTTGTATGATGGCAAATGTCTGTGACACATGTATGTTTACAATACAATGCTGTTCTAACTTTGTTATACGCTCCTTCATGTGACCTTACTAATATTTGGTGACCAAACCTCACCATAACCTAACTATGTGAGGCACATCACAACATCCCTTTGTGAATGTGCTAAGACATTCCAAATGAACCGATGGTGATCCTGCTGAGCGAGCACTGGCCCATATTGTGTGGCTTGGGGAAACCTATTATTGGCCACAATTACATTCACCCCCAAAAACCCACACAATCCTTATTCTGAAATGAATACACAATTGTGTTAATAAATAAAATTTATTCCAGCCTGGAATTTAAAATAAATTACAAATAATAGAATTTTAGTGGAAAAAAAATAAAAAAAAACCACTAATTTTGGCCCAAACTCAATCAACAAAATATACATATAAAACGCAATTCCTGAAATTATAAAGTCCAGACTGCCAATTCTGTGCATTGGCTACTAGTGTCCAAATTACTCCTCTTCTGTCGGCTCTGACAATGCCGCATCCCCCCTCCTCTGAGGGCAGCCCCGACCTGCCCCAGAACGTCTGGTTGAACGACGATGTGTTGAGGGGGGATGGGGTGACTGTGGCGGGGCCGGTCTTCTCACGGGCCGAGATGGGGCAGCTGGTGAAAGGGGCCACAAGGTGTGTTGCATGGGGGAGGGGACGTGGCAGCCCCATTGAAGGGCCCCATCATCGGCAGCATCAGCGGCATTGTGGAAGACCCTCAGAAGGATCTTCTTCTGGAGCGGCTCCATCCCTCGCATTCTGTTGCTCATGTAGAGGGCGTCGGGGTCCATGTGGGTCCGTTGTTCATCCAACAACACGCGTCGGGCCCAGGTCGCCAGCTCCGTCTCAGGTGGTGCAGGACGTCGGCGGCGACGGATCCCGGAGCTGGGACCTGGGCCTGGACCCACATCACTCGCCGCGCCCTCCTGCTCAGCCCCAGATGTCATGGGCTGAGCATCATCAGCAACAGAATCCTCGGCAATGGAGCCGTCCTCTTCTGGGGCCTGTGGGTGGGGAAAAAATAAAAAAAAACAACCATTAGTGGAGGCAATATCAACTGTATACATTCACAACAGGACTCTATATACCACTCCCACACACACCAAGCCCAACCACCAGAATGGAAAATGAGGAATAAGACAGTAAACCAAAAAAGGTTCAAGACCCCAACACCAGTGGTTCTCCTGTACACTCACCTCGACCATTCCAGGAGCTCAGCTAAATACATAATTAGTTGTTTGTCACGTAGCCGTAATCCAATATTAGGACATGTCACCACAACACCTTGATACTGGGGGCTGCGCTGGCCAATGACACATATTGGGCACCTTCCCATTAGGACTCCTTTATGGTGAGATTCCACCCCTCACTCAATTACCTTTAAACCACTGGCAACAAAGCCAACACACATGTGAGACAGCACCATTTACTACATGGTACTATGTGGCTGTTTGAGAACAAACCACCTGCTATCTTGAAACCCTTAAATAACTAACCTAAACATACCAAGATGTTGTGGAAGAAGCAACATTGCAATACGGCTGGAAGCATAGAATAGAAAAGTCTGGCAAGTCATGGAAGGAGGGCAGATAGATTGACACCCCAAGGTGTGCCGCAGCAAGGAGGTAAATATGCCAACACATTTGGTGTGAAGGATTTATCGAAGCACACATGTGAAGGAAACATTGTGGCCCACCACTGTCACACAATTACCCACCTCCTGTGGCGCAGGTGGTGATGCAGCCGGGCCTACATGGGACGCAGCAACGGGGCAGTTGGTGGTCGTTCGATGCGGGCGAACCTCGCCCAGGATGAAGGTGAACAGGGGATAGTACCATAGGGTAGGTGATGGTACCTCCTCTGCTCCAGCCCCTGAGCGACGACGCTGGTACAGAATGTGAGCCCGCATGAACGCCGACCTCATGTTTTTGATCTTAAGTGCCACCATTTGCTGGTCCCACGTCTTGCCTACCCTTGGCTCCAAGCGATTTGCCAGAGCCACAAGACTCCTGTAGGCCTCGGCCCTCGCTGCCCGATTTTTATATTCGGGCAGCGAGCTGCGCCACAAACATTCGTGCCGCTGATACTCCGTGAGAAGCTGGGATTCCAATTCCACAGTACCCCTCGGCATCTACCGATGAAAAATTAAAACAAAAAGAACACAGTCACAACACAAGGCATACCGACATTTCAAAACTTGCCACAATCATACACATAATCATTAACTTTCTACAGTGATCATCTATGCAGCTATTTTGTGGAGTGAAACTGGCCATGAGTGTGCCATTTTCTCAATCTCAGACCGCTACTAACTCAAACACATGTATGCTGCCAATATCAAGCCCCGGATATCGGTGTCCACCTACAGATGTTTCAAACATGATTTCTGTCCCCAATGTACCTATTGCAACACACCTTGACACGGTGTGTGCGTACATACCTGTAGAGGGCAACATGTGACCTAACACGTTGTGTGCTAACTAGTACCTGGCCAGTGTCCACAATGGTAAGGGGTCACTATATCAGAAAGGCGGGCTGGGTGTGTGCCAACACTGCACATACTACATGTAATGTGCACCCAGATGATCATGTAGGTGTTCCTCCAGACGTGGAAGTCCCATTTTAACACATGTACCCAACATCCCTGGAATGTCCGCCACAATTCTACCACCCCTGAAATGTTGATGTGAAGTACCAGCCAAAGAAATAACACCGTGCTCTTTTACCATTGCCAAAAAGCAGAAGGTGCAATACATACTTACACTATATAAGTAGAGGCACTACCTGGCTACTGGGCGACACAGAATAAGGTTCACATATTTAATATTACGTGCTCAATATTTGCATGCCGCTTCAAACATGGCCATACACACATCGCCTAAGCTGCCTGTGCCAGAACCAGCTGCGTTCATTACATTTTCTTGCAAACCGCTAAAGAGGCTTACCGTCAGAGCAACAGAAGTCAAACAGGACACTAGTAGCTCAATGCACATCGACGTCTGGACACGGAGCAGTGGCCATTGACCTGCCTTTATAGTCCGGGACACCAATCACAGCGGACACAATAATGCACATCCTGAAGGGGCACCTGGGTGCGGATTTGCCTTCCGCTAATTGGTGGAGATCGCTGAATCGTGATAGGTTGGCGGCCCTTTAAAAGTTGCCCATCCCGCCAAACATTACGCTTGCTGGCCAGACCCATTAGGTAAGTTTTTGTGGACACACATGGAATTGGCGCAGGGTGGGGTGCATATGTTGATGTTCTTGGAGAGCGCCGGAGACTGGTGTAGCGGCCGATATAGGGTTTGTATTTTTGGGGACGACATATAGTGTAGTGTGTGGGTTAGGATACGGCATTTTGTGTGGGCCTTGACACTTTTGTTGAGATACATTGCTGTGTTTGTTTGCAGACAACATACAGGAGAATGGATGCATGACTGTAGACGGAACTGTGTCACTCATGTCGACTGGATCGATTTCTGCATACTGGTTGTGGCCAATGGAGACTGTGATCAACGGGAATGGGATGACACAGGGCTTTGAGGTGTTGGGCGCCAGACATGGCATACATGTGTATTTAAAATGACACCTTCAAAAACCAATTACACCATGGGTAACCATCCGCAGTCATGTGCAATGTTGTTTGGTTCATGTAGCCTTCCTCCACCTTCCATATCGGGGTACGTCACATTCGTTATTCTTCTCATTTTTACTGTAATCAATTGACATTATTGGCTGTGTAATGGATTATGGGACCTGTTTGACCAACATTATTGGTGACACATGTCCCTTTCTAACTCACCTAGGTGCAGATGTGTGAATTTTGGGAGCTCCCATTGACGTTGATGTAGAGGAGGCCACTCTCAATCGCCGTGTGCCATGTTGTTTGGGGTGACTACTGGGTGTTTGCCGTCCTTGCTTCAGGGTTGTGTTTTGGGCCCACACAAGAGATCCCATCCTCTTGGCTATAGTGTGTAATGGAAAAGAGGTGTGGGTTGCTGAACCTGCTGACTTGCACACATTTTGGTCTATGTACTCATGTTGTGCTTTCACATCTACAGGTGCTGATATTGAGGATGCAGAATATCCATGACCGCAATGTTATCGTGGCTCTTGCGTTGGTGGAAGAGCAAATGTGGTATCAGGATCGGTATGAAAGGTTGATGAGGCGCAGACAGCGGCGGATGTGGACCCGTGATTGGCTTCTGAGGCGGGAAACCCGGGGCCACATGCAGCTGTTGCGGGAGCTGGAGCTTAACTGTCCTGATGATTACCGAAACTATCTCCGTATGCCCGAGGACTGTTTCACCTTCCTATTGGAGCGTGTTGGGCCAATGATAGCGCGTCAGGACACTATAATGCGCCCATCAGTATCAGCTGCTGAGCGGTTGGCGATCACTTTGCGGTTCCTGGCTACAGGGCAGTCCATGACATCCCTCACATACGTGTCACGTGTCTCCCTGCCCCTGCTGAGCCGCCTGATCCCTGAAACGTGTTGGGCCATCTGGAGAGCTCTGCAGCCAGCCTACATGAAAATGCCATTAACCGCCGCAGAATGGCTGGAAGTGGGCCAAGGGTTTGAAACCCGGTGGAACTTCCCCAACTGTGGCGGGGCATTGGATGGTAAGCACGTGAGGATTACCAAACCTGCCCACTCTGGCTCTTTGTATTACAATTACAAAGGGTATTGTAGTATAATCCTCATGGCTGTAGTAGATGCCAACTATGAGTTCCTCTACGTGGATGTTGGAATGCCCGGTCGCAACTCAGATGGGGGTGTGTTTGCCCTAAGCTCCTTGGCAACACTACTAGGGAATGGTGGGCTAAACTTACCCTCAAATGAGCACACGACCGAACATCTCAACTTTGCGTTTGTGGCGGATGAAGCATTCCCACTTCAGGAACACCTACTGCGGCCATATCCCCAGAGGGCCCTTACTTCTGAGAGACGCATTTTCAACTACCGGCTATCCCGGGCCCGCCGTGTAGTTGAAAATGCGTTTGGGATAATGGCCAATAGATTCCGGATTTTTCATACACCTATACATATGAAACCGGAGTCTATTGACGCGGTAGTGGTGGCCTGCTGTGTGCTACATAACTTCCTGCGTCGTAGGGATAGGGCATCATACACGCCAGGAGGTTATGTAGATAATGCAGACGCTACAACAGGGGAGCTCCGTCCAGGGTCTTGGCGTGATGAGGCCCATGTGATTGTGCCACTCCAGCCGCAGAGCCATGGCCGCACTCGGCAGGAGGCCAGGGACAGTAGAGAAGCTTACTGCTCCTACTTCAATGGGTCTGGTGCAGTGAGCTGGCAGGACCAGGCCATATAATGTGGCTGGCTCTGGGAGTTGCTTTTTGTGTTTTCAATGAAGGTGACAGCAGGTTAGCTGCACCCCTTTAATGTTTGGTTGACCTTTTCCATTCTCTTTGTTTTCATTATGTGCATGAGTTTTCATTATGTAGTTATTTAGTTAGTTAGTTTAGGTTATTTTGGTATTTTTTCCATGCACAGTTTGCAATGTGTGGTGATTTGCTTATCCATTGAATTTGCCTGATTAATGTCACCTGCTCTTGAATTCTACAATGTTTTTACTTTATGTATATTTTGTTTGCACAAGACAAGGTCAAGATTCATGCAATATATTAAACCTTTTTCTGTTGGATCCAACATAATCTGTGTGAGCCTGATTACTTGGTGGAGGAGGGCAATGTGATGCAGGGTTGGGTGGGGGCCTGGGATGTCATAGCCACCTATTGGCTGGGATTGTGCACACAATATGTGTGTGGGTAGCCATGTTTTTCTGAAAGTCTTTTGCCCAACAGTGTTTGTGGCCATTGTGCGTACATGATCCTTTATTTTGTTGTAGGCAGAGGGTCCCCTGCACACAGCACATTGATGCAGGACATATTCTTGTCAGGTGTTTGCTAATACACTGTCACACAGATCTTTGACTTGGTGCCTTGGAAGCTGATCCACTACATTCACATCTGTCAGCACATATATTAAACCCCATTCAGCCTGTATACATACACATACTTCGCCACAGTTGTCACAGATTTTTGACAGAAAACGCACATATTGTCTTTTGTAAGACGCTAATGTGTGGCACACAAACGCACCTCAGTTCAATCTGCACACGCGGCTGTCACAAGCGCTGATCGTGCGTGACACGGCAAACACTTGTACTACGCACACATAGCCCCGGACCGCTACTTTCATACACACGGGATATGTGACTGGCCACCGCTCTAGCGTGACCCATTACCATCGATTTGGATGCATTCGCCAGGCTCCGCCATGTCACAAGCGCTTATTCCGTGCCACACTCCGCTCACTAGTACGGCACGTCTCGGCCATCCGCCCTTTCCGTCGTGCCCAATCACAACTCCGTAGTGTTGGCCAATGGTTGTGGTTTGGGCGCGGCGTACAGGTCTGTGGCACGCCTATTTGTTTTACGTCCTGCCTTTGTTGCTCCCAGATCACTCTGTGGTGGCTGTGTGTAAAGCTGGTACGCTGAGCTACAGACGGCTACTTGCGACACCCGGCGATGTATGTAGCTGTAGATGTAGCGTAGCGTAGCGCACCTTGTGGCGGCGTGTATAGAGGGTGCGGTTCCCGTTGGTAACCGTTCGGCCGTGCTCGTGCACGTGAAGTTGCCGTTGGTATCCATCCTGTTGTGGCGGCGTGTAAAGGTACCATAAGGCAACGCAGAAGCTTACCTGAACCACCTGCCCCAAGCTCAACACTAGACACCTCACCTGAGACAGTGACACCTGTAGTGCGGAGATCACATAGAAGCACACGAGGTCAACCCCCGTCTAGGTTTGGAGAGTGGGTATAAGGTAGAGCACAATTGAAAACCATGTAAATAAGAAACTGTACAAACAGAAATGTAAATAGTAGTGCACAGACGGGTGGAGGAACTGGGCCCAGTCCCAAGCACATTAAGTTAGGAAAAGAAAGTGCCTGGGGCGGGGAGGTACCAGGTCTCCTAAGCCGAGACACCCATAGGGACCCCTGTTTGTTGTTGAACTTGTAAACATTTTGAAAAGACCTTTCCCCTTTATTACGTGGAGCGTACAGAGACTTACTGCAAGGACTCTTTTGAACTTCGCCCTTTGAACTCTTCCCTTTTTGAACTTTTTAACTTGTTTAAAATTTCAAATGGACTACGGTTAATTGACTAACGTAGCCACAAACTATATACTTTTCAATATTTTGTTAGTGTCTTTTAGTAAATTTTTCATTTTTCAGACTCTGTTATAATTGTTATATCTTTGTTACAAAACAAAAATTGCTCAGTCCAGGAGTACTGATGTTACCTAGGTGGGGAGGGGTGGTGCCCTGCCAACGCAGGTAACTACAGATCTCTCTAATGCACAGTTGGGTTTCCACAGCAGGTACCTACTACGAACAACACCTTCCACCCTGACACAGTAGGTGGAGCTCAACTTGCTGCTCTTAGGCAAGAACCCCTATATATACTGCTGCTGGGGAGGAGTTAGTCAGAGTGTATGCAGATGCTAGAAGAGCTGCAGGGAAGTCCTGGTGATCGGTGCTGTGAGTAGGCCCAAGCCAGCGACCCAGGAGTAGCCTTTCAGCATCCCACCAGCCTAAGTGCCACTGAAGGCAGGGAGCTTAGAGAAGGAACAGAAGCAAGGAACAGGCAGCTCGAGTTGTGAGTTCATTCCAGAGGAAGCCGGATATTGGGGATCCGCACCAGTGGGAGGACTACAGGTCCCACAGAAAACCCCTTGGCACCGAGGAAGCTTCAGCTACCCGGTCTCCTGAGAAAGTCAAAGAGAGGGAGCCAGGGACAGCAGGACACTGCAGTGCTAGAGAAGGTCGTCCCGGAGACCGCACAGGAGGAGAAGGCGATACAGACAAAGGAAGAGAGTGGAGGCAAGTCAGGATATAATAGACTGTGCTTCAGCAAATACACAAGGAAGGAGGCCTTATACGCACCTGCTGTGGGAGCCCACTGTGCAGCCCGGTCATCCGTTAGTGCTCTGGACAATTTACCTGAATAACACCAGTAAAAAGGTAAAGAGACTCCTGCTGTGTGCGTGCATACTTTCCCTTCGCCCACCGTGCCCTCTATAGACTTTTCCTACATTCTTAGCTATCCCAGGTCTGCTGCAACCTGCTCATCTTCACTACGCTGCCCAGGAGGTCCCAGTCCTGCTTGCGGGGACTATACCATCACTGCTGCAATCCCACCGACCTCCGGAGGACTGTAGTGGTGCTGGTGATCCCTCACCAGATACTGCAGGTGGCGTCACGACTAATCTGTACATAATCCCTGTAAATATCCCTTTTTCAAGAGCATTACTCCCCAGGACTCGGGATCAGGCGCGGTCGCCATTCCCCGTGACACAAAGTTAACCCACTGCCGCCTGATACCCGAGTACCCCTTGCCCTGGGGCGCAACATCTGGTTTCACATTAGTGCTCTGAAACTAGGCGAGCACTCAGGGGCTATTTCTACACATCGCCCCATGTAACAGGGGGACGGCGATCTGACAAGCGTTATGAGCCATTGGCTTCCATGTCACAGCATCGCCGCTGGGGTTTTTAGACACCACAGCGGTGATGCCGCCTGTCAGATCGCCGGTGCGTCACCAGAGGTGTCACCGCATGTAAACATGCGACGGCGACACCGGCGGATGGCCAAAAACGTGCGCGCTTCCGTCCATCTCCGCCGACATCTCAGGCGATGTCACCTAGTATGACGTGGCCCTAAGTGCTCAGATGCTTAGCTACCTCCACTTCTAAAGCGCTGAGGACCTTTACCATGGAGGATAAGGTCATCGACCTTATGAAACAGCAAGGTAAATTAAATCCTGAAACCAAGGCTGATAATCTGTGCCTGGCATAGATTTGTATGGGAAAGGTTGACACAGTTGTGCTGTGCTGTTTGGTCATTATTTCCTGTCTGAATGGCTGGAAAATGAAGGTGTACAATGAGTGATTTGTTGTTGCCCTTCATCTCTTGTCCTGAAGGAAGGCATGGGAGTCAAGGACTTTCTCTCCTTACAGGCAGAACATTCTAGAAAGGGCTATACAGAAGCCAATTCGTCTGCCCGATCTGAAACCTCTCAGAATATCCCAGTTGATAAGATATACTCTCCTGTGATTGGGGCTGTATCATTACGCAATTGCGATTAATAATAGACTAGGATGGTATTGGCAATGCAGTCCAGATTTTGTCTTCAGAGAATACGTGTTCCAAATGTCTGGATGACTTTCATATTTGCATACTCCTTCTATAACCCTTATGGTACCTTTACACGCCACTACCGAAAGGTAGAAACCACCAGGTATCGCACGTGCACGCGCGTGTTTCAACGGTTCCTTACGGTGCATGATGGCGCAATTCCACGCCGCCACAGGGTGCTCCACAGAAGGTATTTTCGCTCCCCAGAAGTGCCGATGGGTGCCGCAGGTTACCTTCTGTGGAGCACCTTCCCTGATTTACACGCCACTACCACAAGGGAATATGGGCGTACATATTGTGCGCCGTAACTACATAGGCATGGCAGAGTAGTGTATTACGCGTCACTCGTACTGTGATTGGACAATGCAATAACATCATGATTGGCCAGCCAGCGCAGGGAGGCTGGCTAATACATGACGCTATTGGAAATGTGTATTGTGACTGGTCAGCTCGTGAAATATGCCGCCCTGTGCAGGGACAGCCAATGGGTACACAGTAGTCCCCACCAATGATAGCTGATGGGGCGTGGTATACATGACACTGTGGCACGCCCCAGGTAACTCAAATACCGTGCCTGTGCCCCGATTACACGCCGCCACCATAGGGTTTATACCTGCTTGTTTTTCAGCACGACTGAAGGACAGGTATCCAAAGAGAAAGGAAGGTACAACCTGAATTCAGGGCTGCCACAAGACATTTTGGGGCCCCTTACTAGCAAAATTTTGGGGCCCCCCTGAGACTCCACCCCAACTCCGCCTCCACCCACACTCCGCCTCCATCCAGGTTCCGCCTCCACTCACGCTCCGCCTCCACCCATCAAACCTTCCATAGTTTCACCACCCACTATGGGAAAAACTTCCTTTCTGCACCACGTCCTCGCCAATCACTCATTAATCTCTTTCTATACATTGTTATTTATCAGAGCTGTGGAGGGATGTGAACAATAAATGCCACATGAGGCAGAATAATACTGGTGCTGTTATTAATCACCTTGTACAGGGGTGGGGAACCTTTTTGCTGCTGGAGGGACATTTGGAAATTTCTACCGTCATTTAGGGGCCGCACATCACCATGAAAATTACCAGCTACATTAAATTAATTACCTCACCTAATTTGATGGCTGCAGCTGCTCCTCTGTGTCCTGCGATGTTCGGTGGTATCTGATCTTCCAGCTTTGTGTTGGTCTGGAGCACAGTCGACTCTGTGACAATAAGTTTTGTAAATCAAATACATGACATAGGAAATTGTTATATATAAAATATACAGGACAAAGAGTATATACAGCACTGCAGAGGGCTAGGGGACACAGACTGGGGGTGAGCTGAGCTCTGCAGGAGCCACAGAGATGTATGGTCTCTCCCCGGGCCCCCACCCATTGAGGGGGTGAAGTGAGCTCTGGAGCCTGGGGTCACAAGCTTCCAGAAAATGGCAGTGGATCTCGATTACTTATTATTATCAGAGACTCTGGAGAAGAATGCTACCGGCAAAGGCAGCCGAGACTATAAGAGCGGGAGCGGCATACGCTGGGGGTTACCACTGGTACACACACCTCGTACGCACGTGGCTCTACTCCGTACACCTTGTACGCACGCAGCTCAGCTCCGTACACACTCGGCTCCACTCCGCACACCTCATACACACACGGCTCTGCTCCGTACACCTCGTACACACTCGGCTCTGCTCCGTACACCTTGTACACACTCGGCTCAGCTCTGTACACCTCGTACACACTCGGCTCAGCTCCGTACACCTCGTACACACTCGGCTCAGCTCCGTACACCTCGTACGCACTCGACTCTGCTCCGTACAGCTCGTACACACTCGACTCTGCTCCGTACACCTCGTACACACTCGACTCTGCTCCGTACACCTCGTACACACTCGACTCTGCTCCGTACACCTCGTACACACTCGACTCTGCTCCGTACACCTCGTACACACTCGACTCTGCTCCGTACACCTCGTACACACTCGACTCTGCTCCGTACACCTCGTACACACTCGACTCTGCTCCGTACACCTCGTACACACTCGGCTCAGCTCCGTACACCTCGTACGCACGCAGCTCAGCTCCGTACACACGCGGCTCTGCTCCGTACACCTCGTACGCACGTGGCTCCGCTCCGTATACCTCGTACACACTCGACTCTGCTCCGTACACTTCGTACACACTCGACTCTGCTCCGTACAGCTCGTACACACTCGACTCTGCTCCGTACACCTCGTACACACTCGACTCTGCTCCGTACACCTCGTACACACTCGACTCTGCTCCGTACACCTCGTACACACTCGACTCTGCTCCGTACACCTCGTACACACTCGACTCTGCTCCGTACACCTCGTACACACTCGACTCTGCTCCGTACACCTCGTACACACTCGACTCTGCTCCGTACACCTCGTACACACTCGACTCTGCTCCGTACACCTCGTACACACTCGACACTGCTCCGTACACCTCGTACACACTCGACTCTGCTCCGTACACCTCGTACACACTCGACACTGCTCCGTACACCTCGTACGCACGCAGCTCAGCTCCGTACACCTCATACGCACGCGGCTCAGCTCCGTACACCTCGTATGCACGCGGCTCAGCTCAGTACACCTCGTACGCACGCGGCTCAGCTCCGTACACCTCGAACGCACTCGACTCTGCTCCGTACACCTCGTACACACTCGACTCTGCTCCGTACACCTCGTACACACTCGACTCTGCTCCGTACACCTTGTACACACTCGGCTCTGCGCTGTACACCTCGTACATAAGTGGCTCTGATCTGTACACCTCTTACACGTTGTTCCACTCCGTACACCTCATACGCACACGGCTCCACTCCACACACATCATGCATACATGGCTCCTCTCCGTACACCTCGTATACATTCGGCTCTGCTACATCCACACTGTAAATCCATCCTGACCACAGATACACATCCAGCACCATGACAACTGAGGAGCTGATCATGTGACCCCTGACTCCTCCCCTCTAAGTGACATCATCACAGGTCCTGTAAGAACAGAGCAGCTATGTAGCATACTGCTCTGCAGGTGGAGAACAATGGGGGGGATCCCGACCTTCGGCACTGCAGCAGGCACCCCCAAAACCCCCCCCAAACTGCTGCGCACAGGCCCCATGACACAGACAGCAGCAGAGGGAGAGTGGGCGGGCCAGGGCCCCTGCACTGTGAGGCTGATGTGTGTGTGCACACTGAGTCACACTGTGGGCGGGTGCTGGCAGTGGTGCCGCTCAAGAGTAGGAGAGTCAGCTGTATGTTACAGGCTGTGCTGCGCCCCTGACCCTGTGCATTGAGGCCTGGGATGAGCGTGAATGGGCGGGCCCCCACAGGATAATAGAGGGTGGGCGTGCCTGGGCGGCGGCTGGGCGGTTCCCTGTGCCTGCTGGCCTGCCCAGCCCCAGCCTGTGTCTGTGTGTGTGACGGTCCCAGCCAGGCTCCCAGCAGGCCAGGTCCGGCCTGGTGGCATGGGGTGGACGGACAGGGGCGCCGGCGGCGCCGTACACCACGTGCTCAGCTGCAGCAGTGTTTGAGCAATGGCACCGGCCGGCCGACACCGCACTCTGCCTCGCCCCGCCCCTGGCTGGTGACTCAGAGTCAGGCAGTGCTGCGTAGGAACTAGTCTGTGCCACTGCTGCTGGCCAAAGGGGGCGGGCATCATTGCTCCAAATGGCCCCGCCCACAGCCAGCGCGCCTGGGCCCCCCCCCCTGCTGTTTGTATGGCCACGCCCCCTCCACTTTTCGCCGGGCCCCATACAGCTGTATGGCTTATAATGCCCTATTGGCGGCCCTGCCTGAATTACACGCTGCCACTTCGCTGTGTTTTGAAGGTAAAAGGTACAATTGTCTCCAATACCTGCCAGTTTCTACCTTTCGGTAGCGGTGTGGAAAGGTACCATTAGAGATTACTCTCACAGACCTCGGAGGACTGATAAGTAAGGGTTGCAGGAACTCAAGATGCCAACGGCCATTCTAAACTGAAAGTGTATGTCAGATTTTAGCTGCTATGCAGATCGAGGGTGGTCAATTACCGGCATGGAAGACTGGCTGTAAATCCATGGACTAGCTTGTAAATTCCTGGATCCATTGTCATAAAAAACTTCCTGGGGTGTATGATCAACTCTTTGAGATGAGACTATATATCTTTCCTCCCAGAGGAAGATGCGGGGGAGATTTGTTGTCTCACATGGAATTGTGGAATCCCAAAAAAAATTATCATGAGATTCCTAGGGTTATTAACCTCCACAGTGTGCTGTCTCTGGAGTTTTACTGCAGTGACAGAAGGTTTTTTTCCAGCCAGGATACCATGCGGTCTCTTCCATGGTAACAAGATGAACATTCTCTTGGTGGAAAAGTTCTGGGGGGATAGAGTGACCAGCTGAATAATACTGGTGGTGGTCGTCTCAGAAACAGTTTGAGAAGCCCACTCAAAAAATAAGTACCATTGCAAGGTGTTGGTCCAGTACAGAGTTTCTCCTACCCTCCGGAATAAGAGATTATGAGCTATCTATCTAACTCTTCTACCCTTCATGAAATCCCTGACAGGTAAAACAGTGAAGGTTCACACTGATAACATTCCCTATGTTTGTTACATAAACAAAGCAGGATGAAACCTCCCCCTCTCCTGTTAGAGGTAGCTTGGAGTTTCTTTCAGTGGGTAGAGGCAACGGTAACCAGGTTATCAACCGGGAGTTTGGTCACCAAATCCTGAAGTGTTCAGATGGATTATACTGACGTAGGACTCTCCAAAGATTGACCTGACAGTGACTAGAGAGAATGCCAGCACAGTGAAGTGTTTATCCCTATAGCCAGACAACCCTGTGGTGAGATTTGCCATGTCCTTTCTGTGCAGCCTTAAACTAGCATACATTTATCTGCCGACTTCCATGATACCAAAGATATATATGAAGACCAGGCAGGATCATGAGTCCATCATAGCCATCCTTCTATTCTGGCCCAAGACTGATAAATGTGCTCTCCACTAAATGAGTCACAGTCTAGGTCTGGGCATCACTTCCTGAGCTAGATGTTGCAAAGAGGACCATAGCTCAGTAGGCAGGGGTATCTGCCTAACAGCAAGTGGTCACCGGCTCTAGGAGTGTATGTGTCTGGGTCAGTTCTGGAAAGATCCCCTCTGGAACCCAATCCTAGGTGTCAGCACCCTTTCAGATGAGGTAAACATACTCTCCAATAAATGAGTCTCAGTGTAGGACTGGGTGTCACCCCCTGAGGTAGATATGCAAAATAGACAAATGACTGAGCTACTTCCACCTGTAAGGCTGCGTTCACACATTGCATATTTTTGCGCGCTTTTTTGCGCACACTTTTCAAAATACGCAATGTGCCTTTTGTCTGCCGGCAAAGTGAATGGGAAATTCACTTTGTCGTACAGACACTGCGTAAAAATACGCAGCGCTTTTATAGGAAAAAGCGCCTGCGTAAAAATAATGACCATGTCAATTCTTTATGCAACAGCACCAGCGCATTTTCCTATAAGGGCGGGCGCTGCTGCATCTGATGTCACAGAGGGGAGGAAGAATCCTGGTTCCTCCTCTCCTCTGTGACATGCGTGACTGCCCCCATTAGTTTTCGCAGTGTATTAATATACACTGCGAAATCAAAGTTAAATAAAGGCTGAGGTATGAAAAATAATAAAGAATGAAATACTTACCCTCCGACGGGTGTTCGGGAGCCGCCGCAATAATTGATCTGCTAGGACCTGTCGTGATGTCAGAGTGACGTTACGGGCGCTGATTGGCCGCTCGCGGTCATGTGATATGAGCGAGCGGCCAATCAGCGCCCAAAAGTCACTCTGACATCATGACAGGCTCTGTTGTTCTAGTACCTGCCTGTCTCTCCGCGCTGGATAGCACAAACAGCCGCCGGAGGGTAACTATTTCATTCTTTTTTATTTTACATACATTTGTCTTTATTTTATTTTGATTCACACTGCGAAATCTAATGGGGGCGGTCACACATGTCACAGAGGGGAGGAGGAACTAGGATTCTTCCTGACCTCTGTGACATCACCTGCGCTTTATGGGGAAAAGAAAGCGCAGTGTGTGAAAGCACCGACATATTTTGTTGCACTTTTTTGCACGGCCAAAAAACACGGCAAAAAGCATGCGCAAAAAAGCGAAACAAAATACGCTAATGTGTGAACATAGCCTAAAGTGCACAGGGCCTTTACTGTGGAGAACAAGGTCATTGACTTTATGAAGGGTCTAAGGTCACCCTTACTAAGAAACAAGTGTTTTTCAAACAGAGTGTTGGTTATGCAAGCTAACTCTAGGAGTGAAGCAACCAACACGTCCTACACATATGCAAGGAGGGTCCCCCCTTACTGAGAACCAGGGGGTTTTCAGACAGGGTGATAGTTACGCTAGCCCACTCGAGGAGTGAAGAAACCAACAGGTCCTACAAATATAGAGGATCCATGTCAGAGTTTGGGAACTCAGTCTGATGCTGACAGCCCTTACTGAAAATCAAGGGTTTTTTCGAA
>JARQOC010002725.1:0-22343 GCA_033576535.1 Allobates femoralis | reverse complement strand
ACTCCAGTCCTCAAGGCACACCAACAGGTCATGTTTTCAGGATTTCCTTAGGATTGCACAGGTGTTAGTTTAATCACTTGCACAGGGGATAATTCCATCATCTGTCTAATGATAAGGAAATCCTGAAAACATGACCTGTTGGTGTGCCTTGAGGACTGGAGTTGGGAAACACTGCCATAGGCTATGTTTACATGTAATGTGTTTGCTTTGTTCTCATTGCTTTTAACGTTGAAGAAAAGATACAAAAAAGCTGAAAAAGAGTTGACATGTTGCTTCTTTCAAAAAGGTAGTAGTTTTCAATTTCAGTCAGAAAAAAAACAATTGTGTGCATTAGATTTATGATATCTCCTGCTTTTGCTGGTACTGTAAAAATCAGCAAAAATGCAATGTGTGAACTTTATTTGCTGGGCCATCTCTCAATATATTCACCTGTCACCTATGACTACAGTAGATGACGTGGAAGAGGGGGAAATAAAACTACACCCTCTGGTATTCACCAAATATTAGAAGAGAGACCCACACCCTGTATTAGACATAAAGGAGGGCCTCATATACTTTCTGTTAAAATTGTTAAACAGTTGGACTCCTAGACTTCTAAAACCCAAGCACTAAGTCCAAGAGCTGCCAAAAATTAAAAGGAACTGGATATAAGGAGGAGAAATATTCTAAGCTCACCAATTTAGTTAATTCTTCTGAAGAAGTGGGGATAACACTGCGAAACACATTGAATAAAATCACCTGCATTAAGAGTTACTTTCTCTGAGTCCATTCATCTATACCACAGCAGTGCAGATTATTTCCCTCCTTATATCCAGTTGTTGGGTATCTTTGTTTTGGCGCATAGGTTCTGAAGCAGCCAGCTCATGCTTTCATAACTGGTTGTTTCTCACACAACCAGACAAGGTGAGCAAAACAGCTGTTTTATTGCCTACTTATTGCTTGGATAAGTCCCTAATACACTTTATTATTTATCCCAGCTTTTTTACTTTAAGAATTAGAAGTCAGGAATGGAGTACATCCCGGAGACAACACAATACAATATAAACAATGATATAAAATAAAAGGGATAAATAAAAAATGATTACAGATGGGTCACTGAAATGGCTCAGATATATTCAGTGAAGTACTCCTGAAGAAAATGTGGTCCAATTCCCCACACAGCAGTGTATTTTCCTCACATTGACAAAGCATAATTGTGGAGGTTACTTTTTGATGAACACCAGTCACCTCCCATTTGGTGACCTAATGTGGGGGCTGTTTCTGGGATATGCTCCAGTTATCAAAAAGTTATGAAATCCCAAATTCTGGGGTATCTCCGCTCATGAACGTCCCAGGTGAGAAATTTTTTATGTCATATTTCACATCATTAATTTATCATTTCAAAGATGGGAAACATGGTGTGACTGTTATCTATCTGGCCAATATTAGCTGATCGGGATGCCGCATAATTATGTAAAAATATTCATTGTCGATGCGTTTCCAAGAATACATTCTCCTTCCTTAGGACAAGAAACACAAATATCTCAAAATTCTTGGAAATGCATCGAGGGAGGCTTTATCCCTTCATCATCCCCTTGTTGTTTTCTGCTGTCTTGGTTGCTGTAGCCACCACATAAGTGTCTGATAGTAGTTGTGGCTTCTCACAACTAACCCAAGTGAGCCTGTTTCTTTTTTCCTTTTTGAGATCTTTCTTTATTCACAGATAAGACCCAATTTGTGCTTCTTTGTTTTCCAACCTTTCTTTCTATAGCGCAGATGATGCGTTGCAGACGCCAAATCACAGTTTTGCCAGTAGCCAAAATGGCTATGGGATTACTATGATTTACAGGAATCCTCACATGTTTACTGGCTGAAAAACAGCAGTGAAACATGTGAGATGGGGACTTGAGCATGGCACTCAAGCTCTCTTGATACTCGATCGAGTAAGTAGTATTCCCGAGCACTTCAAATGCTTATTGAGCATTGAGCATTGCAAAGCATTCTTGCCCATTACAAGTTGCTATGATAGCCCATCTGAATACTCCTGTGCCTGTCATGTGATATCCTCTGTGACATCCAGCCTGTGGTTGGGTAATATAAAGTACAGGAATTTTTATTTTTTACAGCATTGCTGTAGTATTGTAGTATATAGTAGAATTGATCAGATGATCGCAGGTTTAAGTCCTAAGGGGACTGGACTAACAAATTGTAATATACATCCGATGCTACTGGCACAGCTGCTTTGTTGGGCAGAACCCCAAAAGACTCTGAGACCCTTTAGCCCCCTATTCAGGGATCTGGAATTATAGCAAAGCCTAAACATTAACTGCCTATGGATAAGCAGCAGTCCATAAGCAGAATGGTCACCAAACAGGGACAAACCAAGAGGAAAGGCAAGGGAAAAAACAGGATGCAAAAGTGAGGT
The DNA here is from genome assembly GCA_033576535.1 of Allobates femoralis. Lineage (NCBI taxonomy): Eukaryota > Metazoa > Chordata > Amphibia > Anura > Aromobatidae > Allobates > Allobates femoralis. The sequence goes on along the minus strand of JARQOC010002725.1, from coordinate 19,939 downwards.
CAGAGAGCTAGGTGCAAAACCAAGATAGCATGAAAGTACAAAATCATGAGGAATAAGAAGAGTCCAAAAACAGTTAGAGGTCAAACCGGTTAAAAACTAAATGCAAAAAAATCTAGACAGAAGAACCAAAAACTATTTATGTCATCCTGCAAGAAAAACCAAAGGTATATGTAGGGTGTGGTACCTTCCAATAGGCTGGAGCTCAGAAACTGATGATCTCATCCAGACTGTCCACACATTCACACTGTCAGACTGTGAAGCACCACAGGTCCAGCTACTCCCACCCTAGTAGATGAGCGAAGCCTGTACTTTCCAGAATCCTTTGCAAGGACATCTCCCTATCGCCAGCATCACTTACCACGTGAAAGGAACAGAAACAGCAAAATCCATAGCAGTGGGCTCTGGCAGAAGCACTACACCTTTATCACCATCACCACCTGATGAATGAAAATGGTGGTACCTATTGGCAAGGCAGCAATCGCAGGACCAGGCTCTGATGAGAACATATCACCTCTATCACTAGCACAACTTATAGGGCAAATATTGCAGTGCCTAGTGGCCGGGGCAGGAAAATGCAGGAGCAGGTTCTCGTGGGGGGACGTTACACCAATAAAGTAAAATGTAAAAAACGTTTGTAAAACAAGAAAACTATTGAAAAATATGTGAAAAAATGTAATCACACCTCTTCTTTTCCCCAGTTAATAAGATATATGTAAAACATTTTTTAAAAAGCACATATTTGGTATCAACATATTCAGAAAAGTCAGATCTATGGAAATATAACATTAGTTAACTTGATCTGTAAAAAGTGAAAGAGAAAAAAATAAAGGCTAAAATTATGAGTTTTTGGTTACCACAACTGCCCAAAAAAATGTAAAAAGAATCAAAGCTTTATGTATATACCCTCAAATAGCAACATTAACAATATCAGATCACAGCGCAAAAAATAAGTCCTCACACAGCTCCATTAACCGATAAATATAAATGTTATGGGTTTTGTAAAAGCCAATTTTTTTATACAAATTTCAGATTTAACCACTTAAGTAAAGCAAGTATTGTTAGTACAATTGGAGGAGTATGTTGTCAAGAACATGGAACACTTATATATGTTTGGAAATGTCTTAAAGTTTAGTCCCTTACACATTTGGGAAACTAAAGATGAAGTGTCCAACCTTTTAACTAATTTACAATATTTCTATTCAGATATAGCCCTCTAGAGTGAAGGGACATACTCGTATATTTAGGAAAATCTAATCTAACAATTTTTTATTACAAAGTTTGCGAATATTATAGCCAATATAAAATATAAAATTGGGCGAATCTATGTGAAATATTCAGTAAAGTCTTAATGTGAACTTTTATGAATTTGACACTATTCAGCCTCAGATGTGGAGCCAATGTCAACTCCCTTATGGTGTAATTTAAGTGGTACTTATTTCTTGTGTTCTCACTAGAAGAAATGATATAGTTTAAAATCAAATATTTTTATGACCATATCGAGACTAGTAAAGTATAAATATCACAACATATAAATGTATCGATTTCTTCAATAATACCAATATCTCCCACATTTGGAATCTTTAGATGAAACCTAAAAACTCAACTAATTAAAGTTTAAGTTTTATATTGCCTTTAATATTTATCCCTCCGTGCTGATTTAGATTTAGTGGATAGGCAATGAGTGCAAAAACCTGCACATGGTGGGAACATCAGTGTAGAGTTTAGATAAAAATATGATGCTGGCTGCCACATTCATGATAGATTGCAGACACGAGAGTTTAGTGAGAGGGAGGCTGACAAGTGGTGTTGCAGTAATCCTGGTGAGAATGAATACTATAATTTTTGCTTTATAAGACGCACCATGAGGTGCAGGGGACATAAGTGAGTGATCACATATAGTCAATTAATGACTGTGAGATAGGAAGCGCAATAGGATGTTATCTGATAAAAATGTTGACAGGTAAGCTGAAGGGAAGCTGCTCACCTTAGAGGGTTGTGTCACATACAACCAGTATAAGGCTCCAAACAGCTGCTGCAGTATCCAGACATCAAAGAAATAGTAGAAAAAATAGAGGAAGTATGTGGAATCCAACTGCACTGCTATACAGTTGACCATATAACAAGGAAATCAGTGAATGCAAGTGGCTTTATTCAATGTGTTTCATGCTGTATTCCTCACTCCTTCATCCCTTCATGAGGACAACCACCTGGATGTCCATCTCCATCAGGCGGTTTTCCAAGGGGTGAAGAGTACACCTTGAAACATGTTCAATAAGGCCACTTGCATTCACTGATTTCCTTGCTATATGGTTGATTGACAAGCAGCGCAGTTAGATTCCACACAGTTCCTTTATTTTTTCTCCTAGTGATTGAATATAGGCAATGAAGGATAGATTTGAGTCAAATATAATCCCACATTCATAACCAAACATATTTTCCAAAACACTCACAACCTGCAATAACCTAGCTGCCATCCCACTATCAACAGACCTACTGTGGTCCCCTGACATACTGTCTCCTACCACCTTTACCCTGTAGATAGCAAGTTGCTAGGGCAGGGTCTTACTCACTTCCCCCCCCCCTTTCCCCGTTATTTTGTTTTTGAATGCAAATCTATTTCATTCTCCCTGTTTCACTGGGATTAATGGGTCTGTACAAATTAATAATAATAATAATAATAATAATAATAATACTAGGTATATAAACTATCTCTGGCATATCAAAACTGAGCGTTCCAACTGGCATCTGAAAAAGATGAGCAGATTAGTCAATATCTGAATTTACTAAATTATGTGAATTTTACTGGAAAATTCAATTTGCAGGCAAAGAGTATCCCTAGGATAGTCGCAGTCAGGAGTCCCTGTCTAGAGTGGGTCATAAGGTTGTAGCAGATCGTACAATGCACCTGCTGAGGGTCACCCCAGGTAGGTAATGGATGATAGTCCATGCTTAGCAAGAAGATGTAGCGGTAAGTAGGTGCGCCGATGACCAAAATGGGGGAGAGTGATCAGCGGAGATGACTGGAGATGTGATCGGTGAGTATTGTTTTGTTTTAACCTTTTGCCAGCCATTTTTGATTCAGCAAAATGCAGGCCGGCCATTTGTTAGCATATTACAAAGAATTCATATTCTGGAAAATTAAGCTTTTTTTTGCAAAATTAAAGTAACATTCAAATCCACTTGATTAAAGTTGGCGAAGTCTACTATTTGACAATCCCAAAGTTCTCATAAGGCTTTAAACTACAGAATAATGAATAGTCAAAAGTGACACATAAAAAATATCTTACAGTTCCTGAAAATAGATTTTGCAATATTTATTAATATGAATAATAAAAAACACAAGTCATAACCATGAAAAAGAACAGAAGATTTATAACCAATTTCTATAAAGATCAAACAAACTTTTACTCTAAACAGAAATCCGGACTTGACTGAAGTTTTCTCCGCGTCATAACAGTCATATATTTTCTTATAGGTCAGCCTCACTAAGGTTTACCTTTTTTTTTCCAATGTACAACATAGACTTTGTCTTTTTCTCATATCTGAATAGAGGTGTTGGAAACACAAGCCAGCAGCAACAAGTCTTAATGTTAATCCTCACATGCTATATTAATGCAGAATATTGCCAAGTAAAAGTGTGATAATTGTGGTAAAAATGTTCTGCAGCCTTAAGAAAATACAAGATACATTACATTGAAGCTTTTCTAAGTGTCTGGTGGCGATTCTTCCCTATTCCTGCTCTGCATACAGCCATTACACTTAATGACTATCTATATTTCCAGGCAGGGAAGGTGAGGGAAACTTTTTTCTTTCCCACACCTCCCTCTATGCAGCTGCAAGACACATATTGAGATTTACAATGTGGAAGAAAGTCCCCCGTCCAATTAAAGGTGCATGCTTTTTATCACTAATGTGAAATAATGATCATGCCAAAATATTTCAAGCTGGTTCGGTACGCCGCGCCTCAAGACAAGCAAAGCAATGTACATTTTCCTGTCCGTTAATAGCAACACTCATATCATTAAATTTTCCATAAATCCAAGTAAATTGCTATTTACAATTGACCTTCGCAGTGTTTGCCTGATGCTAATAATTAAACTCAATTAAATTGTTATTTTTCCTGCAAAATGCACAAAAGGATCAATTATGTCCTGCGTTCTTAGAACTCTGAGAATGAGGAGGCCACATAGAAACTCTTAACTTAAACCATTAGAAAATGTATTTCAAAAGCCACTTTATCTACATTTTATTGTCTTTATCAATACTTCGGGTACCGTCACACGTCGCGATGGTACCGCCGATTTGTTAGGTGATGCAGGGGTGTGGCCTATTGGCACCGATATCGCCCCTGCATCGCCTAATGTATTTAGGCAATGGCGACACCTTTTACTGGTCGCCTGGTTTCAGAGCAGTGGTCTGAAACCAGGCGGCTGATTTGGGGCGATGTGTACACATTAGGGTTAGGGCCACATTAGGGCCATGTAAACAGCCGCCGGCGACCTGACAGGTGATGGGAGCCATAGGCTCCCATTGTACTGCATCGCCGCTGGGGTTTTGAGACACCCCGGCGGCGATGCCGCCTGTTAGCTTGTCGGTGCATTGCCGGAGGTGTCTCCCGTGTAAACGGGGGGCGGAGAAGCTGGTGGGGCACAAAAGTGTGCGCGCTCCCGCCACTCGCCGCCGACATCTCTGGCGAGGTGGCACTGTGTGACAGGCCCCTTATAAGCTGTGGTGTCGCTAATGTCAATAATTTGCGGTGCTGCAACCTGGAACTTCTTGGCTGGATCCCCAAATCTCCGGAGAGCGCCACTTCAATCTGTGTCAGCGTCAACATGATGACGAAAAAATGCAATTCTGTGATGCAAGAAGCCACAAGCCCTTCGTTCTGTCACTCTGTCTTGTAGGACTCATATTGCTGTAGGCCTGCAGCTTACAAGTCATCCCTGCGTTGTACCTGAACACTGTTCCTATAAGTGAGAAGAGAAGATGGATGGAGGAATCAGGATTTAGTGAGTATAAATTTACAGGAGTTTATTTTAATTTAGGTCTTATCTTAGAACAAAAATAAGTTCCACAATTAGATGTGTTAAAAAAATGTTCCTGTCCCAAGATATTCTTATAAATGTGTCAATATTGTTGGCTCCCTGAGGAAGGAGTCCGGTCTGACTCCGAAATGTGTCGTAAATAAAAGCCACTTGTGATCCAACCTTCCTTTGACCGTCTCCTCTGTTTGCAGCACGGGTCCAGTGAACACAGTCCTACATTGCCTTTTGTCTACTACGCTTCACACGACAATAGTAACACATGCAGCTTCACACACCTGTCCAGAGATCTGGCGGCAGTGCCTTGTGAGGCATGCGAGAGTCGTGTGAGTATCTTGCATTCATCTTCACCGTGTGTCAGCGGCCTTACTGTCACTCTAATTAATTCTCGTCTGGATTTCTGCTACTCTCTACTGGTTGGTCTCTTTTATACTAAAGTTTCTCCTCTCCAATGTGTCCTGAATGCGGCAGTCAGGATTGTATTTCTGTCCAGCCTCTATATCAATGCATCCTCCATATGCAAGACATTGCACTTGTTAACCATCATAGTTCCCACCTTTTTTGACTTGAGAGTCACATTTAGCTCTGATTAGTGGTTGCAAGCCACATCTAGTATGCCTTTACCCTACATTCTGATACCAAGAATGACCCCATTATTGGTATAATGACAGATAGCACACCACAACATTGCCCCTTATAGGAAGTATAGCATTATCCAAAGATTCCTACTCTTTCCCCCATATGATATTTTTGCATCTAGCTCTTGCATCACACTGTTGCATTCAGCTTCAAGTAACCCTCTCACTGGCAGTTTTATCTGATCTCCAACTTACCATATTCATCTGTTCATCATATTTTTCTTTTCTGTGAAGCGCTACTCAGAGAATCAACACTTGGAGACCTTCTCTTCATAGCTGTTTATTAAGCATGGTGCTAATGCACCAAGCTGGAAGCCAGCAATGAGCAAGCAATATTATGATCCCACGAGCCACATGTGGCTCCTCAGCTACAGGCTGGGGAGCACTGTGCTACAGATTATGATAGAAACTTCTCTCTCATCCACAAAGCCCTTCACAGTTCTGTACCATCCTATATCTTCTTCCTCATCTCTGTCTATTGACCCGCCCAGGCTTGGGTACTCAGAGCTCGGGTACGGTGTCAATGGGGACGCTATCACGGGTGGCTGCACTGGAGTCCATGGCCCTGGGGTCGGTGACTTCTTAAAAGTACAGTTTCTTTTAGGATAATTCATGACACCACCTGCAGTACCTGGTGAGGGATCACCAGTGCCGCCACAGTCTTCCGGAGGGCGATGGTATTGCGGCAAGAGTGGTATAGCTTCCTACAGGTGAAGCTGGCCTCTGGGGCAGCGTTGAGTACTGTAATAAAAGTTCAGTGTTGTAAGGACAAATACACGAAGCCAGTTTCACTCTCTCCGGGTACTTTACTGAAAATGAGCATCCGATGAATACACAGTTCACAGTGCAGTAAAGATGGAATTCACAGGTAAATGTGACTGTAAATTTGGGTGACTGTAAATGGATGCAAGGCGGTTTGGAGGTACCCGTGGTAGTCCTTAGTTAACAAACCTGTGTCCTTTTAGCCCTGCCCGGGTCCTAGTCCCACTGAGGTAGTAATGGAGTTCCTCTCTTCTCCCTCTCTGCTGCTTGGACCCCAACCTCTTGTGGAACCGGGTGGACCGCTCCGTGAGTGGCAGGGTGCTGTGGCTGGTAAACAAGCTGCAGCAACTGGTTGACGGCTACAGAGGTGGACTCCGGCCGTTTCCTCGGATCTGGCTTTCCGTGGTGGACTGGGGAAGCTCCCCGAAGTATGGTCGTTCCACACTGGAGTTCCCCTTCTTTCTCTCGGGCCCAGACACATGTGTCAGGCACCCTATCTCAAGGTCCCCTCAGGACCTCCTTTCATCTTCCCTCAGGTCTAGTCTGCAACTCACCTGTTCTGACCTCCCGACTCTCCTAACCCTTCCCCCAAGGGAGCGCCTTCACCTGGATTGAATGTGGGAGTACTGGCATTGGGTCCCTCCTACCAACCCTGCATCCACTTACAGTTGGGGAAAATTACACTTCTTTTATGGGTGTAATACCCTGGTGTGACACCTGACCAACGGGACTCCACATCTATCACCTTACACATGCTCTCTGTTCTGCAACTGAGCTAAGGCTAAAATCCTCCCTAATCTTAACCTCCCACTTCCATCTACAAGATTTATTTCAAGTATCACCAGTTTTCTGGAATGCACTAACCCAGATAATCTGATTAATACTTTATCAGATGTATTGGAGTTTGACACCTGAATCTGCACCAAAAGGTGATGTTATGTTGTTTTTGGCAGTGGGCGGCCCCTACAGTTTAAATAGAGCTATGCTGTTCATTTCCATTCAATGTTTACAGCCAGACCGCAAGAGCTAAAGCAGTTGATGAGCGGGGGTGCCATATCAGACCCCCACTAATCTGTGATGGTACCTTTACACGCCGCTACAGGATGGTGGAAACAACCGGGTGCTTGACCCGGCAACAGATGACTATACACCTGGAGTTCTATGGAGAAATGAGGAGGAGGCACGCACGCACGCACGCACGCTGAGCATGGCGGCTGCCTAGTCTGCAGGAGCGCAGCTCCACGAGGTCCCGAGCGGCGCTGACCGGCACCTGGCACCTGAGATTCCCTCTGCCCTTCCGCTGTTTATCTCCTGCTGCTGCTGGCAGGATCCCTCTGCTGCTGGACTCCACGGCTTAGTGCGGCTTGGCTCAGCTGTGGTGGGTGGAGGTTTGAGCTGGATGCAGACCTGAGGACCCGAGGACGGCGTGCAGGAGTGTAGGAGTGGCCGACTCGGTGGTCTGTCAGCTTTGCAGCAGGCTCGAGCTGTGACTGAAGGAAGACGTAGGCAGAGATTAAGGAGCCTGATTAAGGAGCTTGAAAGAGCTTGAAAAGTGAAGGATCAACTGCTGCAGGCACTGGAGGACACTGGAGGAGTGCTGCATCTGGAGTTTTTGCATTTGGACTGTATAATTGCCTTTCTCCACAAGACTCCCTTAAGGGGAAAAGAAAACTGTGAGTACAGAGTACGGTTAAGCCGCACTCAGTATAAATGATGACGAGGGGGAAGGCTGGGAGGCACACATCCCCCCCCACGGCTGTCAGACTTTTATCCAGCAGGACAGAAGGTTCATGCTAAGGGGAAAGTGACACCAGCATCACCTCTTAAGGATTTAAGATCACAAGCAGGAGCATTGGGGGGAGGAGGTGGTGTGAGCCCCCCTCCCAATAGTGGAAATCAGAGCAGAGGGAGCAGCAGAGGTACCATGGATGCCCCATTAACAAGGGGAGATATGGAAGAGTTTATTACCATGGTACGAACTTCTCTGAGAGAAGATATGTATGACATGTTAAATGAAATAAGAAAGGATTTGGATGGAATAGGTGAGAGAACATCACATATAGAGAACCAGATGGCAGAATATACATCTACAATAAACGCATTGGTGGATGAAAATAAGACATTAAAGAATGAGCTGGGCACAGTGCATATGAAATTAAATGACCTAGAGGATAGATCTAGAAAACAGAATATAAGAATCCGGGGGATCCCTGAGGATGTAAGAGATCATCAATTGGAGCCCTTTGTGATTAAGTTTTTCATTGCTGTTCTGCCGGATCGATCACCTGAGGATATATTGATAGAGAGAGTGCATAGGACTCCAAAACCGAGACATTTAGACGCCGCACTACCGAGAGATATTTTGGTTAGGATGCTGCGTTTTCCAATTAAAGAGGCGTTTATTCAACAAATTAGGAAATCTCAAATGTTACCTAAAGAGTTTCAAGGCCTTAAAGTATTTCCAGACTTGTCGGCAGCTACTTTAGACGCAAGAAGGGATTATGCTCATGTCTGTACTGCTCTGAGAGATGCTAATGTCAGATATAAATGGGGATTTAACCCAGTTAAATTACATATTATATATGAAGATAAGACTGTCACATGTATTTCGCCTAAAGACGCGGAAGGGAAGTTAATTAATTGGAAAATAGACTTTGCCCCTGCAAAAATAATACAGGGGAGGAAAATAAGACCAGAATGGAAGAAAGTTTAAGAGGAAGGAGGGAAGAAAAGAAATGAGGCCTCGTGGGCAGCTCCATAGACACCCCTGGAGACAAGTATTTGTGCTCTAGGCTCCCGATATGGCAGACATTTTCTGCCCGTAGCCCAAGGAACAGGGCGCCTTATTATGGCTCAGGAGATCAGCCATAATGTTTGTTATATGTATTGGTTCAGATTAATGTTGTATGTTTTTTTTATATTTTTTTTCCTTTTTTTTTTTTTATTTTTTCATGCAGGTACAGATCATCTTTTGTTACATATTTTATTTTTTAATCTTTACAGAAGGTATAGAAAATATAAATTCGCTCTCTCCTTAGGAGGAAAAAAATGGATAATCATAAATAAAAATGGGTCAAATTTTGGGAGGAAAAAAAAAAAAAATGTGGCCAAATTTAATTTAAAATGAAGATAAAAATTATGTCATTAAATGTGAGAGGTTTGAATGCTCCAGGTAAAAGAACGATGGTATGGAAAGAGGTTGAGAGAGCTCAGGCAGATATAATTTGTCTACAGGAGACACATCTATTGGGTAAAGATAATGGCAGATTTCAACATAAAAATTTTCCGCACAGCTTCTTTTCAAATAATAAAGCTAAGAAGGCAGGAGTATGTATCCTGATTAAAAACACAGTAACATTTGAGTTAGTTCAAGAATGTGAAGATTTAGAAGGTAGACTCCTGGCTTTGATTTGTAGAATAAATGGGACATTATATACAGTTGCGACAATGTACACTCCCAATATAGGACAAAAAAAGTTTATTAAACGGTGTCTTCAAAAAATAAAAGAAGTAGCGCAGGGTAATAAGGTAATATGTGGAGATTTTAATTTGCCTATGCAAAGAGAGCTAGATACATCTAAAGGAGGTTTAGGAAGTAGAGGAGAGATGAAAGAGTTAATTTGGGAATATCACTATCACGATGTATGGAGGTATATACACTCGTCAGAAAAAGATTTTACGTTTTTTTCAAATCGTCACCGAACGTATAGTCGAATAGACTATATTTTGGTTGATGATAATATTTTGACAAGCAGTACGAGTGCGGACATCGGATTAATAACATGGTCTGATCATGCGCCAATCTATTTGGAAATCTCTCACTCGGATTCCCATCCCTTGATAAGGAGATGGCGTCTGAATGAAAGGATGTTATTAAATGAGGAAATAGCGGGGAAAATAAAATTAGCCTTGAAGGAATATTTTAATATAAATGATAATGAAGAGATAAATGATGAGTGTTTATGGTCAGCACATAAAGTGGTGATAAGGGGTGTCTGTATTCAACAAGCGGCAATACTTAAACGTAAAAAAGAGAAAGATAGAAAAGAACTGATTGATAGATTACAAATTTTAGAGGCTCGTAATAAAGAAGCTGCCTCTATACCTATATCAGCCGAAATACAGAAAATAAGATTTAAATTAAGAGAGAGCTTGTTACAGACACATGCAGATAATATGCGAAAATTACAGATGAAAATTTATGCTGAGGGAGATAAAGGGGGAGCCTTGTTAGCCCGGAGGGTGCGGAAAAAAGAAATTAAATCTAGGACTGAATATATTATTAAAAAAGATGGAACAGTAAGTAGAAGACCATTAGAAATTGCAGAGGAGATGGCTAAATACTATTTAAAATTATATAACTTAAAGGGATCCTGTCACCCCCAAAACACCTTTAAAGCTATTAAAACCTGTCCCTACAGCATATTAACACTTTCCCTACACTCTTTTTTAGCTCCTAAATGCAGTAAATGATATTGCATAAAAACGTTTTATAAGTACCTGCTTAGTGATGATAATGAGTGACTATGCTATTCATAGTCACTCATCAAGACTGCCCCTCTGCTTCATAGCACGCCTGAATAGGCGTGATCTACATCCAGGATTCAAAATCGCGCGTCCCTTCTGTGCCCTGTGTCGTAGGAGGCTGCAGTGTGGCTTGTGACGCGATCCGCGTCATTCCCGGCGCCCTGTGACGTATTTACAGCGGCGCCGCGCTGTTAGCTTCAAAATGCGCACTGCGCATGCCCAATGCGCATGCGCAGTGCACATTTTGAAGCTAACAGCGCGGCGCCGCTGTAAATACGTCACAGGGCGCCGGGAATGACGCGGATCGCGTCACAAGCCACACTGCAGCCTCCTACGACACAGGGCACAGCGGGGAGGCTGCAATTTTAATCTAGGAGGACGATCACGCCTATGGAGGCGTGCTGTGAAGCAGAGGGGCAGTCTTGATGAGTGACTATGAATAGCATAGTCACTCATTATCATCACTAATCAGGTACTTATAAAACGTTTTTAGTCAATGTCATTTACTGCATTTAGGAGGTAGAAATAGTGTAGGGAAAGTGTTAATATGCTCTAGGGACAGGTTTTAATAGGTTTACAAGTGTTTTGGGGGTGACAGGATCCCTTTAATATCATAAAAATGATAGTGTTGCCGAAGATTTTGTACTATTTTAGATCACTTCCCTCGAAATCCCAAAAAAATATATTACTGAACTACAAAGATTGATTAGTAAATTTATTTGGGCGGGTAAAAAACCCCGGATAGCGAGAAATGTACTAGCCTTACCTATGGATAAAGGGGGAATGGGGATACCAGATTTAAGTTTATATCATAAAGCGTCCATAATAGGAGGGCTCCGTGATTGGTGGCAAATGCGGAAAGATCATAAATGGTTGGAGATTGAGAAGGTCTACTCTAGACGGGGCTCGACTCGATTTATAATGGAAGCGGAAATACTACAGCAAACCACAACTGTACCGCCACTATTGACAATGCAAGCGGCCTTACGGGCTTGGAGATCTTTAACCCCCAACCATAACAGGTCGATGAGAACATTATTATCTATCCTATCTATAGAACCACATATCCCATATCTAAACCTACAAAACTGGAAGGACGCAGGAATACAAACAATAGGAGAGATAGAAGGACCAATGGGAGTACTACCGTTTGATCAAGTGGCTGGTAAGTTTGAGGGAGTACGTAGATATTTTTACCAATATCTGCAAATTAAACATTATCTAAATAAAAATTCATATAGAGGATACGGAGTGCATGGGAAGGAAGAAGAAATTTTGAGATATATTATGATGGGAGGGAATAACATGAAATGTCTATCTAAATGTTATAAAATTTTAATTAACCCGGTGAATGGAAGTAAATTGGCCTACATGAAAAAATGGGAACAGGAGATAGGAGAGGAGTTAACATTGGAAGAATGGGGAAATAGTATAAGTGAAATTAAAAAATACACTGCGTGTATAAATCATGTAGAGCAATTAAAAAAAACACAAATGAGGTGGTATTTATGCCCGGATAGAATAGCAAAAATGAATACTAATTATTCTAAATTATGTTGGAAAGGGTGCGGCCAGGTGGGATCCTTGATACACACTTGGTTTGCATGCCCGGTCTTAGGGTCCTTTTGGTCCGGGCTGATGGAATTAATCAAAGAAATTACTGGAGAAACAATTCAAATTAAAACATCTCAGATAATCCTACATATGGGTATGAATAGGTTATCAAAACAAATGAGAGGTATTGTTTCGCATGTGTTAATAGCCGCTCGTATGACGGTAGCAACTAAATGGAAAGAGGTCAATCCTCCACTTATAAAAAATGTAATAGAGAGGGTAAATATACAGTGTCAAAATGAAATGATGTTATACCAATCTAGAACCAGAGGGGAGGAAATCCGAAAGATATGGAGACCATGGTTGATGTGTAAATATTATAAAGGTTAATTTATAAAGGTTAATTTATAAAATAGTGTATTTGCTTCTGTAATGTTGCGAACAAGGGTGTTTTTTTTTTTTTTTTTTTTCGTTGTTATTGTTTGTTTTGTTGTCATCTTGTTGTGTCCTGTTTTATATTGTGTTGGAAATGTATTTTCCTGCTTTTTTTGTTTTGTTGTGTCTTGTTTAAAGGAGAAAACTAATAAAAATTTAAAAAAAAAAAAAAAAAAAGAAACAACCGGGTGCTTCACGTGCACGAGCACGCACAAACGGTTACAAACGGTACCCGCATCGCCTTTACACGCCGCTATAAGGTGCACTACAGAAGGTTGAATCTATCTCTGGATGCACCGCCGGGTGCCTAAAGTTACCTTGTGTAGAGCACCTTACCTCATTTACACGCTGTAACAGAAGGTAATATGGGAGGACCTGGTGCAGCAGGGACAACACATAGGCGTGCCAGAGTTGTGGATTACGAGAATTTCGTACGTTGATAGGACAAAGCAATAGCATCATGATTGGGCAGCCAGCGCAGGAGGCTGACTAATACATGACGCTCCAGCAATTGTGTAGTGTGACTGGTCAGCTCCTTAAATATGCCGCCCTATGCAGCGACTACCAATCGTAACGCAAGGAGCTTCCTCCAATGATCGCTAAAGGGGGGTGGTTTCCCGGAGCCTGTGTCACGCCCCAGGTAGATAGCAAGATGTCGAAACAACCCTCCTGTTCCTTATTTACACGCCGATACAGGCCGCTACCATCGGGTTGAATTCAACCTGTTTTAGAGCACTGCTCTGAAACAGGTGCCGCAAGTGACAGGTGGAAACAAACATCTTTACACGCCGCTACCTCGGGTTGATTTGGTGGTGCAAGATACATTTCTCTCATCTACCCAGTTGTTTCCACCATCCTGTAGCGGCGTGTAAAGGTACCATTATTGATGACCCAGTTCATGGTTAAATATCAATATTAGAATCCTGGATAACCCATTTAAAATTTTTACAGCCAAGGTTGTATACGTATGTCCTTGGTCACATCCTTCCCATTGATGCAATCTCACACACTGAGCTTGCATTGTTCCCCGCACATGTCAGATGATCTGAACAGCTGGCATGTCCAGCTAACAGGTGCGGGTAGATCAGCGGATCAGCAGGAGCAATCTGCCATTGCAGTGTTGAGGCACCCTAAGGGGCCAAATAAAACAAAGTAAAAGTGGAAAAAAAGTTTAAAATAACAAAAAAGTAAAAAAAATACTAAAAGTTCTAATTATTCCCCTTTTGCCCTATTGAAAATAAAACTATAGGGTGGGCCATTTATATGGATGCACCTAAATAAAATGGGAATGGTTGGTGATAACATCTTCTTGTTTGTGGCACATTAGTACATGGAAAGGGGAAAACTTTTCCAGATGGGTGGTGACCATGATGGCCATTTTGAAGTCGGACATTTTGAATCCAACTTTATTTTTTCAATGGGCAGAGGGTCATGTGACACATCAAACATATTGAGAATTGTATAAGAAAAACAATCGTGTTCTTGGTTTTAATGTAACTGTATTCTTTCATGAGTTATTTACAGGTTTATGACCACTTATAAAATGTGTTCAAAGTGCTGCCCGTTGTGTTGGATTGTCAATGACCCCCTGTTTACCTTAGCAGCCACACACAAGCCCCAGGATTTACGCTTTAGCTGAGCGCACAGGAAAAGTGTCCTGCAGCATTTTCCTGTGCGCTGTTGTAAAGCCACATCCTGGAGCTTTGTGTGTGGCCGACTGCTAAGGTAAACAGTGGGTTACTATAGGACTCCATTGCCTGGCAGCGCATGGAGATAACGCTAAATTTCAAAGTTTTTAACAGCCTTAATCTGTGGTTTCATTATTGTCTGAATTTACTGAGGAAACCTCAAGATCATCAAAAGAGGAATTAGAACCTGTTAATAGCCCTGTTGTAACAATATCTCGCTAAGAAAACGGGGCAGAAGAGCTGGACGAAAGCACCGGCATGAGAGGAATGCCACCAAAGAAAAGAAAGAAATAGCACAATGCCCATATGGAATGTGACTGCTTTTTATAAGCTCACATCAAACTATTGTCCAAAGGTTTAGGTTATGCACCAACAACTAATTTTGATCTTTTCCATACCATACTGAATGTTAATAGAATGGCAAGAAATATAACTCTTAAATGCCATTTTCCGGCAAAAGGAGATACATTTCCAGAGCCACTAAATCGGGATTTGTTAACAGAGACAAATGTTTCCTTGTTTCAGAATTCTATTCCTTCCTTTCAGGATTTGTGTACATATTCTGATTTAAGCGCTCTTCACTCAGACAATTCTAGTGATAACATCAACAGCAGTGTGTCTTTTTTCTCCAAAAATCCCTACTTTTACCCTATCAACTCCAGACCAGCAAGTTTGGATGTGTTTCAGGAGCTAATTGAAAGGGATCTAACTGATTTGGGTAGAGAAATTAAAACTGCTGGTAAGAACAAAAGCAAAAATAATCTCACAAACAAGAGAAAGCGACACTACGGGATCTGCAAAACAATAAAACATCATTATACGAGCCGCAGATAAAGTTGGCTCGATTGTTATGCTAGATTCTGATCTGTATGCTTCACAGATAACAAAAATGCTTGAAGATGACAGTACTTTCCTGAAATTAGTATCTAATCTTGTTGCAAATTTTTAAACAGGATTTACAACTATACCTTGAGGAGGGCATGCATATGGGGCTAATAAAT
This sequence comes from Allobates femoralis, assembly GCA_033576535.1. Taxonomy (NCBI): domain Eukaryota; kingdom Metazoa; phylum Chordata; class Amphibia; order Anura; family Aromobatidae; genus Allobates; species Allobates femoralis. The sequence continues at coordinate 4,292 of JARQOC010002725.1, read as the reverse complement.
CAAAAAATTAAGGAATTCCTTTTAGTAAGTAATCCGGTGACCCCAATATGTCATGCTTTCCCAAAGATCCACAAAAACTAGTTTCTCCCTCGATTTAGACCATTGTAGGCATAGACTCCCTGAATGAAAACTTAGGAGCATGGGTTGACGCGCATTTACAACCACTTGTGCAATCCATCCCAGGGTCTTTTAGAGACACAAGGGCTGTTGTGTCAGTTTTTGATAAATTCAAATGAAGAGCGGATTTTCACTGGATTACTGTGGATGTGGACTGGGAACTTGCTATCTACCTTATGGAGAGGAGTTTTCCTGCAACCATAAGAAGACAGTTAAGGCTGGGTTCACACTGCGGCAGTGTCCGGTCCGGGGCTGTCAGAAGTGACAGCCTGGACCGGAGTTTTCCTCCATAGAATCCTGTCGGGCTGTACGGAGCTGGATCCCGGCGGGTGGTAATTAGCTGCTATCCGGCTGCTGTGTCGCCGGATGAATCGTGCAGAAGTGGGGATTTTCTGCCGATTCCAAAAACGTTGCATGCACCGGTTTTGGAATCGGCAGAAAATCCCCACTTCTGCACGATTCATCCGGCGACACAGCAGCCGGATAGCAGCTAATTACCACCCGCCAGGATCCAGCTCCGTGCAGCCCGACAGGATTCTATGGAGGAAAACTCCGGTCCAGGCTGTCACTTCTGACAGCCCCAGACCGGACGCTGCCGCAGTCTGAAGCCGCCCTTAGTAGGTAAGGAGATTTGCAGCCACATCCCTCCTCTAGGAAATATGTAAATTTGCACTTCAGTAAGGAAGTGGATGAAGTCCAGTGCCACCTTTAATGTGGATGTGGAGGCATTCTATCTGTTTATCCCTTTTGAGGTAGCAATTGCAGCTCTGACCCAATTTCTGACTCTTCACAGTGATTTCTCACCAGAATTAAAAAATTCCTTGTGGATTCAGTGCGTTTTCTACTAAGAACCAATTTTTCGGTTTGATTCCACCTTTTATATCCAAACTAGTGGTGTTAGTATGGGAGGGAAATATTCCCCCTCAGTAGCAAATATTGTCATGGCATTTTGGGAAGAATAATATGTCTTCTCAGAATTCAATCCTTTTGGGCCATCTACCCAATGGATGGGTAGATATATTGATGATATGCTATTGAAGGGGGAGGTACCAGAAATACCAAGGTTCATTGATTATTTGAACAATAACTGTTTTAATCTGAAATTCACTTACCAATATAATTGTGGCCAGATAAGCACCCACATTGGGAATGATTCTATCCCCAAGTTTATATGTATATAAAAAAAAAAAAACTATTCAATCTAAAACATGGTTACATGTAAAAAGGTTTCATAAATGTGGTGCATTCAGAGAAGGGGTCCCTCATGTCTCTAGCCCCCCCTGTAAATTGTATTAAACACTTTAGAAAGTGCACAGATAAGGAGTCCAGAGGGACTTACTCAGTAAAGTGTCCTTGCTGTTCCTGGGTGTCCTCTCCGCCTTCAGCACTCTGTGTGCCACCTCCAGCCCTGTCAGTAACACCTCCTTAATATGTCTCCTCTCCTCGGCCCGCTCAATGCTGCTCTGCATTTGAAGTCACTCAGACGGGATCTGCTCCAGATTATGCTGTATTCAGGGCAGGCCCCGGAGCTGACGTCACCGGCAGGAGGCGTTTCAGCTGCCGGGACCGCTCCCGCTCATTGCTTGCTCTGTGTCTGTATGACTTTAGACGCAGACCAGCATTGAGCGGCCAAGGAGGGGAGACACATAAAGGAAGCATTACTGAGGAGGCAGGAGGTGGCACACAGGTGGCTGGAGGGGGAGAGGACACCCGGCAATAGCGAGGAGTCATTACTAAGTAAGTCCCTCCAGACTCCTTATCTGTACACTTTCTAAAGTGTTTTATACAACTTACAGAGGGGCTAGAGATATGGGTAACCCCTTCCCTGAATGCAGCAGAAACGCTGCATTCAGGGGTGCTTTCAGTTTGGAAAGCACCAGGGGGTGACAAGTCTTCTTAAATCTTTATCAACAGGGCAGAGCGTTTCTATTAACAGCTTTATGAACTGCAATATTGAGGGGGTAGTTTATTTGGTGGAATGCACTGCATGTTCTGTGCAGTACATAGGTTGTACCACCAATGCAGTAAAATCGCGCATCCCATGACATCTCTGATGCTAGTGGAAATCTAAAAACTGGTGTCACCTCAGTATCTAAACATTTTTGTTTGATACATAGGGGTAATACCACGTCTTTCCTTCTGTGCCATAGAGAAAGTAAAAAAATCATTACGAGGAGGTGATTTTCACTGTAAAGTGCTAAATTGAGAATCGTACTGGATACTTAAGATGAATACCAGAGATCCAGTTGGCCAAAACAAAGGGCAGGATCTGTTATTGCAGTGTATGTAATCCACTCCGAATGTATTCTAATAATTATGAATTGCCTATTTGCAGATCAATTAGTCACATTTTTATGTAGGTGCACCGGATTGCACAATGGCGGATTGACTTCTATCTGCCCGAATATCACCAATTTCACATCTATTTCCTATTTATACCTACAAACTGAAAATGTGGGATTTGTAACTATAAACAGGTTTTCTAAAGCCTAATAGTACAACTCATCACACAAAAAACTAGCCCTCGTATGTCCATATTGATGGAAAAATATTAAAGTTATGGCTCTTGGAAGCTGGAGGGGGAAAAATTGAAAATGGAAAATTGTCCTGGTGTGAAGGGGTTAAAAAGTTTGCACATTAAAGTGCATGGAGCCCGAAAGGATTCTTAGTGTTTCTAGGCGAGCATTCTTTTATACATATGGCATCTGATATATTCTATCATTAGCTGTCATTCAGTTCACATTCTGAAATTTCTCCAAATGGAGAGAACAGCAGAACAGCGGGTATCATCAGAAACTAAAACTTCACAAATTAGACAAAAATAATCCAGTTTTCATTGTACTGACTAGGTTAAGAATAGGGTCTTGTGTAATGACTCCATACGAATTAAGGTAACAGACAAGATAACATACATATGATTATAAACGCAAATATTCTTAGCTGACGGTCATTAATTGTAATAAATACCAACTCTCAAATTTGGTGAAAACAAGGCCGCTTACTTTTATAAAATGGTTTAATCTATAAATAAGTTAAAGAATAAATAACTAACCCAATTAGGAATAATAACCATAACTAGTATTAGTACAGCTCAGCCCTTAATTGGCTCAAGCTGCACCCATCAAAAACTCATAAAAATTTCAAGCAAACCCCCCAGCTGAAAGTTGGCATGACCTCCTCTTAAAAAGCAAATGACAAAGAGATTCCGGGGGAGGGCAAATGGGGGCTTCTTCAGCTGTGAGGTAAAACAGATTGCGCCAAGAGACACCTGAGGGGCATAAATAGCTGTCCTATCATACAACTCCTGGGTGTTGACCAATCTCACAGCAGTAATGGAAGTCCATTGACCAATTCCAAGAGATCCTGTTTGGATACTGAGTTAGTCAACACTTCAGGTTACTTTAAAGACTCAAAAACAACACAAGCATTAAAATCACAGTAAAGACAACCTATGCCAGTAAGTGAGTCCTAAATCTATCAGGAATTCAGGAAGCTGCCTCACTGGGATCACCAACTCCTGTCAGTTCTAAACCCACAGCAGGACTTCTGAACAAAGAGATACATTCCAGGCTCTCAACACATCCTTGCTCTCATCACTGCGTGCCTTCCAGGATGTCAGCCACTTCCAAGCATAGTCCGCATAGGATTCCTTCCAGGACAATGGCAGCTCCAAACACTAAGTAAGACCAGGTCTTCAAACATTCTTCCAGAGCCCACACAGGCTCTACATACACATGGTTTCCTCACCATGTGCTTCTGGCAAGATGGTCTCTTGCCAGTGCAGAGGAACATGTGACCAAATGAACATTTAGACTACATCCCATGAGACACACCCATTTGTGGGAGGCATGAGGTTAGCCAGAGACACCCATGTCTTTTCTGGCTAAGCTACAAACCAAGCACTTGCACTGAATTAACAAATTCATGGAACTACAAGTCAAATTGCAGCACACAACTGCCTCTGTGATATATACTGGTTATTTACAATGCAGCCAGTCGCTGCAGTACACTATATATATATATATATATATATATATATATATATATATATATATAGTTGTGCTCAAAAGTTTACATACCCCCACAGATTTTTTGCTTTCTTGGCCTTTTTCAGGGAATATGAATGATAACACAAAAACCTTTTTTCCACTCATGGTTAGTGATTGGGTGAAGTC
>JARQOC010002724.1:0-22356 GCA_033576535.1 Allobates femoralis | reverse complement strand
TTTTAAAAGGGCATGTGCCTAAGTGAATCATGGTAAAAATATAGCATGCCCTTGCTTTCTTTTAAAAAGATATCAAAAACTTTTTCCCTAATGCTTTGATTTCATGCAAAAAGTTTTCCAAATATTCGGTTGTGCCTTGAAACGAGTCAAATTTTTAAATACATGTTACAAAGGGCTGAGTTTTAGTAAGAATCATGGAAATTTTAAGTAGCTTGGCCTTGCTTTCTTTTAAAAGATACTAAAAACGTTTTCCTAATGCAATGTACTCATAGAAAAAAAAGTTTTTCCAATTCTACAGTTGTGCTTGGGGAAAAAGTCAAAGTTTTAAATACTGTGTTACTAAAGGCATGAGCCTAAGAAAGAATTGGTGAAAATAGCATCCCCCTGCTTTTTTTAAAAAGATACTCAAAAAACTTTTTCCCTAATGCTTTGTTTCTCTTAGACAAAAAGATTTCCAATATTCGGCGTGCTGGAATGATTCAAGTTTTAATACACTGTTATAAGGGCATGACCCCTTAGTAGAATCAGGGTTAAGTAGCTTGGCCTTGCTTTTTTTAACCCCCTTTCACGACCTTGGGCCCCCGTTTGGGCCCCTGGAAACAAGTTCGTTCCTGACCCTTGGCCCAGGGGGTGGGCCATGGATTGATCGGGCTCCTGCAAGCCGAGTGAGGGTCTCACTGACCTGTCATTCGGCCTGCAGGTACATGGGGTGTTGTACAACACCCATGGGGGTCGATTTGCCCCCACCCCCACCCCCCGGCTACAGGCGCGGTGATTGGCGCTCAAAAGTGAAAGTGAAAATCACCGCGCCTGTCTGCTTCCCTGCCTGCTGCTGCTCTCTCTACCCTCCGATCTGCTCCCCTGTCCTCCTCTAACTGCCCCCCTGTCCCCCACCTCTCTATTCTGCCCCTCTTCATCTTTCTTACCCCCCCCCTCCCCGCTTCTTGTCCCTGCTCCCGCTTCCTGTCCCTGCCGCGGGCTTCCTGTTCCTGCCGCCCGCCTCCTCCTCACTGCCCCCGCTTCCTGTAAGTGCCCTTCATCTCCTGTCACCCCCCCCTCTTCCCCCTACCTGCCCCCCCCGACCACCGGAGCGGCGATCGCTTTCTCCCACTCACCCCTCCGGCGATCGCGCTCCATCCTGCTGCACGGCTGCGTCCCGCTCCTCCTCCTCTTCTCTCCGGCCGCTCGCATCTGACAGCTCTGTGCTGGAGCTGTCAGATGACTTCTACAGCTAGATCCTGAGGATCCAGCTGTGGGAAGTGATCTGACAGATCCAGTAACAGTGATCCACAGTGACCATTATGTGATCACTGTGGATCACTGTACTGGATCTGTCAGATCACTTTCTACAGCTGGATCCTGAGGATCCAGCTGTAGGAAGTGATCTGACAGATCCAGTACAGTGATCCACAGTGACCATTATGTGATCACTGTGGATCACTGTACTGGATCTGTCAGATCACTTTCTACAGCTGGATCCTGAGGATCCAGCTGTAGGAAGTGATCTGACAGATCCAGTACAGTGATCCACAGTGACCATTATGTGATCACTGTGGATCACTGTACTGGATCTGTCAGATCACTTTCTACAGCTGGATCCTGAGGATCCAGCTGTAGGAAGTGATCTGACAGATCCAGCACAGTGATTCACAGTGACCATTATGTGATCACTGTGGATCACTGTACTGGATCTGTCAGATCACTTCCTACAGCTGGATTCTGAGGATCTAGCTGCAGAAAGTGATCTGACACCCCGGGCGCAGTGACCCACTATGTGCATCACTGCGCCTGGGCTGCCAGATCACTTTCCGCAGCTCGATCCCCATGCATGGGGATCGAGCTGCGGGAAAGCGATCTGGCAGCACAGGCGCATTGACCCACTATGTGCATCACTGCGTCGGGCTGTCAGATTGCTTTCTGCAGCTCGATGCCCATGCAGGGAGATCGGGCTGCAGAGCAGCGATCTAAGAGCCTGGGTGCAGTGACCCACTATGTGCATCACTGCGCCTGGGCTGCCAGATCGCTTTCCGCAGCTCGATCCCCATGCATGGGGATCGAGCTGCGGAAAGCGATCTGGCAGCACAGGCGCATTGACCCACTATGTGCATCTACTGCGTCCGAGCTGCAGAAAGCTATCTAACAGCCCGGGTGCAGTGATGCACATAGTGGGTCACTGCGCCCAGGCTCTTAGATCGCTGCTCTGCAGCCCGATCTCCCTGCATGGCATCGAGCTGCAGAAAGCAATCTGACAGCCCGGACGCAGTGATGCACATAGTGGGTCAATGCGCCTGTGCTGCCAGATCGCTTTCCGCAGCTCGATCCCCATGCATGGGGATCGAGCTGCGGAAAGAGATCTGGCAGCCCAGGCGCAGTGATGCACATAGTGGGTCACTGCGCCCAGGCTCTTAGATCGCTGCTCTGCAGCCGATCTCCCTGCATGGGCATCGAGCTGCAGAAAGCAATCTGACAGCCCGACGCAGTGATGCACATAGTGGGTCAATGCGCCTGTGCTGCCAGATCGCTTTCCGCAGCTCGATCCCCATGCATGGGGATCGAGCTGCGGAAAGCGATCTGGCAGCCCAGGCGCAGTGATGTACATAGTGGGCCACTGCGCCCAGGCTCTTAGATCGCTGCTCTGCAGCCCGATCTCCCTGCATGGGCATCGAGCTGCAGAAAGCAATCTGACAGCCCGGACGCAGTGATGCACATAGTGGGTCAATGCGCCTGAGCTGCCAGATCGCTTTCCGCAGCTCGATCCCCATGCATGGGGATTGAGCTGCGGAAAGTGATCTGGCAGCCCAGGCGCAGTGATGCACATAATGGGTCACTGCGCCCGGGGTGTCAGATCACTTTCTGCAGCTCGATCACCATGCTGGTGGATCGGGCTCCAGAGTAGCGATCTGAAAGCAAAGGTGATCGAGCGTCGTGGGACCTTCGTTGTGGACTACGTCGGAGACAAACGTCGTGGGACCTTCGTTATGGACTACGTCGGAGTGATCGAGCGTCGTGGGACCTTCGTTGTGGACTACGTCGGATCTTTTTATAATAAAGATGAGTCCGAATTGTGTCTTTTTTTTTTTCAAATAAAAAGATTTTTCTCTGTGTGTATTTATTGACTATTTACTGTACTAAGATTCCTAATGGCGGGTCTAACATTGGCCCTATATTATGAATCTCGGGCTTAGTGCCAGCTGCCAATAAAAAGCTGGCATTAACCCCTTTATTACCCAGTTAGCCACCGGCACCAGGGCAACTGGAAGAGCGTGGGTACAGCGCCAGAAAATGGCGCTTCAATGAATGCGCCATTTTCTGGGCGGCTGCGGGCTGCAATTCGCAGCATGGGGGGCCCAGAACGCTTGGGCCTCTCTATGCTGAGGATTCCAGCCCCCAGCTGCCTAGTTGTACCTGGCTGGACCAAAAATATGGCGGAGCCCCACGTAATTTTTTTTTCTAGAATTAGTTCTAGAAATTAAAAAAAAAATGGGCTTCGCTGTATTTTTGGTTCCAGCCAGGTATGACGAGGCAGCTGGGGGTGGGTGGCAGTCCGTAGCTGCCAAGTTGTACCTGGCTGGACCAAAAATATGGCGGAGCCCTATGTCATTTTTTTTCTAGAAATATTTCTAGAAATAAAAAAAAAATAGGCTTCGCTGTATTTTTGGTTCCAGCCAGGTATGACGAGGCAGCTGGGGGCTGGTGGCAGTCCGTAGCTGCCAAGTTGTACCTGGCTGGACCAAAAATATGGCGGAGCCCTATGTCATTTTTTTTCTAGAAATATTTCTAGAAATAAAAAAAAAATAGGCTTCGCTGTATTTTTGGTTCCAGCCAGGTATGACGAGGCAGCTGGGGCCTGGTGGCAGTCCGTAGCTACCAAGTTGTACCTGGCTGGACCAAAAATATGGCGGAGCCCTATGTCATTTTTTTTCTAGAAATAATTCTAGAAATAAAAAAAAAATAGGCTTCGTTGTATTTTTGGTTCCAGCCAGGTATGACGAAGCAGCTGGGGGCTGGTGGCAGTCCGTAGCTGCCAAGTTGTACCTGGCTGGACCAAAAATATGACAGAGCCCCATGGGTCCCCTATGCTGCGAATTGCAACTACTAGACTAATATGTTTTTTCACAAAAAGTTTCTTTATTCATTTATACGTCTCAATTTGTGAAGCACATGGTGGTTCAAAGTGCTTACTGTGCATCTAGATATGTTCCCTGGGGGTCTAGTTACCAAAATGGGGTCACTTGTGGGGGAGCTCCAATGTTTAGGCACACAGGGGCTCTCCATACGCGACCTGGTGTCCGCTAACAATTCCAATTGTTGGCAAACACCAGGTTGCGTATGGAGAGCCCCTGTGTGCCTACACATTGGAGCTCCCCCACAAGTGACCCCATTTTGGAAACTAGACCCCCCAAGGAACGTACCTAGATGCATAGTGAGCACTTTGAACCCCCAGGTGCTTCACAAATTGATCCATAAAAATAAAAAAGTACTTTTTTTTCCACAAAAAAATTATTTTTTCATTTTTACAGATCAATTTGTGAAGCACCTGGAGGTTCAAAGTGCACACTATGCATCTAGATACATTCCTTGGGGGGTCTAGTTTACAAAATGGGGTCACTTGTGGGGGAGACCCAATGTTTAGGCACACGGGCTCACCAAACGTGACATGGTGTCCGCTAACAATTCCAATTGTTAGCGGACACCATGTCGCATATGGAGAGCCCCTGTGTGCCTAAACATTGGAGCTCCCCCACAAGTGACCCCATTTTGGAAACTAAACCCCCCAGGGAACATATCTAGCTGCATAGTGAGCACTTTGAACCCCCAGGTGCTTCACAAATTGGTCCGTAATAATGAAAAAAGAAATTTTTGTGGAAAAGAAAGTGCTTTTTCATTTTTATGGATGAATTTGTAAAGCACCTGGGGGTTCAAAGTGCTCACTATGCATCTAGATACGTTCCCTGGGGGGTCTAGTTTCCAAAATGGGGTCACTTGTTGCGGAGCCCCAATGTTTAGGCACACAGGGGCTCACCAAACGCAACATGGTGACAGCTAACAATTTGAGCTGATTTTTATTCAAATTGTTAGCGGACACCATGTCGCTTTTGGAGAGCCCCTGTGTGCCTAAACATTGGAGCTCCCCCACAAGTGACCCCATTTTGGAAACTAGACCCCCCAGGGAACATATCTAGATGGGTAGTGAGCATATTGAACCCCCAGGTGCTTTACAAATTGATCTGTCAAAATGAAATAGTACTTTTTTTTTTCACAAAAATTTTTTTTTAGCCTAAATTTTTTCGTTTTCACATGGCAACAGCATAAAATTCATCCTAAAATTTGTTGGGCAATTTCTCCTGAGTACACCGATACCTCATATGTGGTCATAAACCACTGTTTGGGCACACAGCAGGGCTCAGAAGGGAAGGAGCGCCATTTCACTTTTTGGATGTAAAATTAGCTCAAAAATTCAAATTGCGCTCCTTTCCTTCTGAGCCCTGCCGTGCGCCCAAACAGTGGTTTATGACCACATATGAGGTATCGATGTACTCGGGAGAATTTGCACAACACATTTTAAGATCCAATTTATCCCGTTGCCCATGTGAAAATGAAAGAATTGAGGATAAAAGAACATTTTTGAGAAAAAAATTAAAATATCCATTTTTTGTTTCCACTTTGCCTTAGGTCCTGTGAAGCACCTGAAGGGTTAATCATCTTCTTGAATATAGTTTTGAGTAGCTTGAGGGGTACAGTTTTTGGAATGGTATCACTTTTGGGTGTTTTCTGTCATGTACACCCCTCAAAAGGACTTCAAATGTGATGTGGTCACTAAAAAAAATGGTTTTGTAAATTTTGGTTGAAAAATTAAAAATTGCTCATGAACTTTGAACCCTTATAACGTCCTACCAAAAAATTTTTTTTTTTCCAAAATTGTGCTGATGTGAAGTAGACATGTGGGAAATATTATTTAATAACTTTTTTCTGTCACATATCTCTCTGGTTTATCAGAAAAAAAAATAAAAAATGTGAAAATTGTGAAATTTTCAAAATTTTTGCCATATTTTTGATTTTTTCACAAATAAACACAAAAATTATCGACTTAAATTTAATACTAGCATGAAGCCCAATGTGTCACGAAAAAACAATCTCAGAATCGCTAGGATCGGTTGAAGCGTTCCAGAGATATAACCTCATAAAGGGACACTGGTCAGAATTGCAAAAAATGCCAAGGTCTTTAGGGTCAAAATAGGCTGGGTCCTGAAGGGGTTAAAAGATACTCAAAAACGTTTTCCCTAATGCATTGATACTCATAGACAAAAAGATTTCCAATATCTACAGTTGTGCTTTGAATTGAGTCAAAGTTTTAATACTGTGTTACTAAAGGCATGAGCCTAAGTAAGAATCATGGTGAAAATAGCATGCCCCTGCTTTTTTTTAAATATACTCAAAAACTTTTCCCCTAATGCTTTGATACTCATAGACAAAAAGATTTCCAATATCTACGGTTGTGCATGGAACTGAGTCACAGTTTTAATACACTGTTACTAAGGGCATGATCCTTAGTAAGAATCATGGATTAAGTAGCTTGGCCTTGCTTTCTTTTAAAATATACTCAAAAACTTTTTCCCTAATGCTTTGATACTCATAGACAAAAAGATTTCCAATATCTACGGTTGTGCTTGGAACTCAGTGAAAGTTTTAATATTCTTTTACTAAGTGCATGAGCCTAAGTAAGAATCATGGTGAAAATAGCATGCCCTTGCTTTCTTTTAAACGATACTCAAAAACTTCTTACCTAATGCATGACTCATAGACAAAAAGATTTCCAATATCTACAGTTGTGCTTTGAACTGAGTCAAAGTTTTAATATTCTGTACTAAGGCAGAGCCTAAGTAAGAATATGGTAAAAAATGCTGCTGTTGCTTTCTTTTAAAAGATACTCAAAAACTTCTTACCTATTGCATTTACTCATAGACAAAAAGATTTCCAATATCTACAGTTGTGCTTCGAACTAGTCAAAGTTTTAATACTCTGTTACTAATGGCATGAAGCCTAAGTAAGAATCATGGTGAAAATGCATGCTATGCTTTCTTTTAAAAGATACTCAAAAACTTTTTCCCTAATTGCTATTGATACTCATAGACAAAAAGATTTCCAATATCTACAGGTTGTGCTTGAACTGAGTCAAAGTTTTAATACTTGTTACTAAAGGCATGAGCCTAAGTAAGAATCATGGTGAAAATAGCATGCCCTTGCTTTCTTTTAAAAGATACTCAAAAACTTTTTCCCTAATGCTTTGATACTCATAGACAAAAAGATTTCCAATATCTACGGTTGTGCCTGGAACTGAGTCAAAGTTTTAATACACGTTACTAAGGGCATGAGTCTAGTAAGAATCATGGATAAGTAGCTGCCTTGCTTTCTTTTAAAAGATACTCAAAAACTTTTCCCTAATGCATTGATACTCATAGACAAAAAGATTTCCAATATCTACAGTTGTGCTTTGAACTGAGTCAAAGTTTTAATATTCTGTTACTAAGGGCATGAGCCTAAGTAAGAATAATGGTAAAAATCGCTTGTTGTTGCTTTCCTTTAAAAGATACTGAAAAACTTCTTACCTATTGCATTTACTCTTAGACAACAAAGATTTCCAATATCTACAGTTGTGCTTCGAACTGAGTCAAAGTTTTAATACTCTGTTACTAAAGGCATGAGCCTAAGTAAGAATCATCGTAAAAATAGTATGCCCTTGCTTTCTTTTAAAAGATACTCAAAAACTTTTTCCCTAATGCTTTGATACTCATAGACAAAAAGATTTCCAATATCTACGGTTGTGCTTGGAACTGAGTCAAAGTTTTAATACACTGTTACTAAAGGCATGAGCCTAAGTAAGAATCATGGTGAAAATAGCATGCCCTTGCTTTCTTTTAAAGATATACTTAAAAACTTTTTCCCTAATGCTTTGATACTCATAGACAAAAAGATTTCCAATATCTACGGTTGTGCCTGGAACTGAGTCAAAGTTTTAATACACTGTATACTAAGGGCATGAGTCTTAGTAAGAATCATGGATTAAGTAGCTTGGCCTTGCTTTCTTTTAAAAGATACTCAAAAACTTTTCCCGAATGCATTGATACTCATAGACAAAAAGATTTCCAATATCTACAGTTGTGCTTGGAACTAAGTCAAAGTTTTAATACTCTGTTACTAATGGCATGAGCCTAAGTAAGAATCATGGTGAAAATAGCTTGCCCTTGCTTTCTTTTAAACGATACTCAAAAACTTATTACCTAATGCATTGACTCATAGACAAAAAAGATTTCCAATATCTACAGTTGTGCTTTGAACTGAGTCAAAGTTTTAATATTCTGTTACTAAGGGCAGGAGCCTAAGTAAGAATAATGGTAAAAATCGCTTGTTGTTGCTTTCTTTTAAAAGATACTGAAAAACTTCTTACCTATTGCATTTACTCATAGACAACAAAGATTTCCAATATCTACAGTTGTGCTTTGAACTGAGTCAAAGTTTTAATACTGTGTTACTAAAGGCATGAGCCTAAGTAAGAATCATGGTGAAAATAGCATGCCCCTGCTTTTTTTTAAAAATACTCAAAAACTTTTTCCCTAATGCATTGATACTCTTAGACAAAAAGATTTCCAATATCTACGGTTGTGCCTGGAACTGATTCAAAGTTTTAATACACTGTTACTAAGGGCATGAGCCTTAGTAAGAATCATGGATTAAGTAGCTTGGCATTGCTTTCTTTTAAAAGATACTCAAAAACGTTTTCCCTAATGCATTGATACTCATAGACAAAAAGATTTCCAATATCTACAGTTGTGCTTGGAACTAAGTCAAAGTTTTAATACTGTGTTACTAAAGGCATGAGCCTAAGTAAGAATCATGGTAAAAATTGCATGCCCTTGCTTATTTTAAAAATATACTCAAAAACTTTTTCCCTAATGCTTTGATACTCATAGACAAAAATATTTCCAATATCTACAGTTGTGCTTTGAACTGAGTCAAAGTTTTAATATTCTGTTACTAAGGGCATGAGTCTTAGTAAGAATCATGGATTAAGTAGCTTGGCCTTGCTTTCTTTTAAAAGATACTCAAAAACTTTGTCCCTAATGCTTTGATACTCATAGACAAAAAGATTTCCAATATCTACAGTTGTGCTTGGAACTAAGTCAAAGTTTTAATACTCTGTTACTAATGGCATGAACCTAAGTAAGAATCATGGTAAAAATTGCATGCCCTTGCTTATTTTAAAAATATACTCAAAAACTTTTTCCCTAATGCTTTGATACTCATAGACAAAAAGATTTCCAATATCTACGGTTGTGCTTGGAACTGAGTGAAAGTTTTAATATTCTGTTACTAAGTGCATGAGCCTAAGTAAGAATCATGGTAAAAATCGCTTGTTCTTGCTTTCTTTTAAAAGATACTGAAAAACTTCTTACCTAATGCAATGACTCATAGACAACAAAGATTTCCAATATCTACAGTTGTGCTTTGAACTGAGTCAAAGTTTTAATACTGTGTTACTAAAGGCATGAGCCTAAGTAAGAATCATGGTGAAAATAGCATGCCCCTGCTTTTTTTTAAAAGATACTCAAAAACTTTTTCCCTAATGCATTGATACTCTTAGACAAAAAGATTTCCAATATCTACGGTTGTGCCTGGAACTGAGTCAAAGTTTTAATACACTGTTACTAAGGGTGAGAGCCTTAGTAAGAATCATGGATTAAGTAGCTTGGCCTTGCTTTCTTTTAAAAGATACTCAAAAACGTTTTCCCTAATGCATTGATACTCATAGACAAAAAGATTTCCAATATCTACAGTTGTGCTTGGAACTAAGTCAAAGTTTTAATACTGTGTTACTAAAGGCATGAGCCTAAGTAAGAATCATGGTAAAAATAGCATGCCATTGCTTTCTTTTAAAATATACTCAAAAACTTTTTCCCTAATGCTTTTGATACTCATAGACAAAAAGATTTCCAATATCTACGGTTGTGCTTGGAACTGAGTGAAAGTTTTAATATTCTTTTACTAAGTGCATGAGCCTAAGTAAGAATCATGGTGAAAATAGCATGCCCTTGCTTTCTTTTAAACGATACTCAAAAACTTCTTACCTAATGCAATGACTCATAGACAACAAAGATTTCCAATATCTACAGTTGTGCTTTGAACTGAGTCAAAGTTTTAATACTGTGTTACTAAAGGCATGAGCCTAAGTAAGAATCATGGTGAAAATAGCATGCCCTTGCTTTCTTTTAAAAGATACTCAAAAACTTTTTCCCTAATGCTTTGATACTCATAGACAAAAAGATTTCCAATATCTACGGTTGTGCCTGGAACTGAGTCAAAGTTTTAATACACTGTTATTAAGGGCATGAGTCTTAGTAAGAATCATGGATTAAGTAGCTTGGCCTTGCTTTCTTTTAAAATATACTCAAAAACTTTTTCCCTAATGCTTTGATACTCATAGACAAAAAGATTTCCAATATCTACGGTTGTGCTTGGAACTGAGTGAAAGTTTTAATATTCTGTTACTAAGTGCATGATCCTAAGTAAGAATCATGGTGAAAATAGCATGGCCATGCTTTTTTTAAACGATACTCAAAAACTTCTTACCTAATGCATTGACTCATAGACAAAAAAGATTTCCAATATCTACAGTTGTGCTTTGAACTGAGTCAAAGTTTTAATATTCTGTTACTAAGGGCATGAGCCTAAGGAAGAATAATGGTAAAAATCGCTTGTTGTTCCTTTCTTTTAAAAGATACTGAAAAACTTCTTACCTATTGCATTTACTCATAGACAACAAAGATTTCCAATATCTACAGTTGTGCTTTGAACTGAGTCAAAGTTTTAATACTGTGTTACTAAAGGCATGAGCCTAAGTAAGAATCATGGTGAAAATAGCATGCCCCTGCTTTTTTTTAAAAGATACTCAAAAACTTTTTCCCTAATGCATTGATACTCTTAGACAAAAAGATTTCCAATATCTACGGTTGTGCCTGGAACTGATTCAAAGTTTTAATACACTGTTACTAAGGGCATGAGCCTTAGTAAGAATCATGGATTAAGTAGCTTGGCCTTGCTTTCTTTAAAAGATACTCAAAAACGTTTTCCCTAATGCATTGATACTCATAGACAAAAAGATTTCCAATATCTACAGTTGTGCTTTGAACTGAGTCAAAGTTTTAATACTGTGTTACTAAAGGCATGAGCCTAAGTAAGAATCATGGTGAAAATAGCATGCCCCTGCTTTTTTTTAAAAGATACTCAAAAACTTTTTCCCTAATGCATTGATACTCTTAGACAAAAAGATTTCCAATATCTACGGTTGTGCCTGGAACTGATTCAAAGTTTTAATACACTGTTACTAAGGGCATGAGCCTTAGTAAGAATCATGGATTAAGTAGCTTGGCCTTGCTTTCTTTTAAAAGATACTCAAAAACGTTTTCCCTAATGCATTGATACTCATAGACAAAAAGATTTCCAATATCTACAGTTGTGCTTGGAACTAACTCAAAGTTTTAATACTGTGTTACTAAAGGCATGAGCCTAAGTAAGAATCATGGTAAAAATAGCATGCCATTGCTTTCTTTTAAAATATACTCAAAAACTTTTTCCCTAATGCTTTGATACTCATAGACAAAAAGATTTCCAATATCTACGGTTGTGCATGGAACTGAGTCACAGTTTTAATACACTGTTACTAAGGGCATGATCCTTAGTAAGAATCATGGATTAAGTAGCTTGGCCTTGCTTTCTTTTAAAATATACTCAAAAACTTTTTCCCTAATGCTTTGATACTCATAGACAAAAAGATTTCCAATATCTACGGTTGTGCTTGGAACTCAGTGAAAGTTTTAATATTCTTTTACTAAGTGCATGAGCCTAAGTAAGAATCATGGTGAAAATAGCATGCCCTTGCTTTCTTTTAAACGATACTCAAAAACTTCTTACCTAATGCATTGACTCATAGACAAAAAAGATTTCCAATATCTACAGTTGTGCTTTGAACTGAGTCAAAGTTTTAATATTCTGTTACTAAGGGCAGGAGCCTAAGTAAGAATAATGGTAAAAATCGCTTGTTGTTGCTTTCTTTTAAAAGATACTGAAAAACTTCTTACCTAATGCAATGACTCATAGACAACAAAGATTTCCAATATCTACAGTTGTGCTTTGAACTGAGTCAAAGTTTTAATACTGTGTTACTAAAGGCATGAGCCTAAGTAAGAATCATGGTGAAAATAGCATGCCCCTGCTTTTTTTTAAAAGATACTCAAAAACATTTTCCCTAATGCATTGATACTCTTAGACAAAAAGATTTCCAATATCTACGGTTGTGCCTGGAACTGATTCAAAGTTTTAATACACTGTTACTAAGGGCATGAGCCTTAGTAAGAATCATGGATTAAGTAGCTTGGCCTTGCTTTCTTTTAAAAGATACTCAAAAACGTTTTCCCTAATGCATTGGTACTCATAGACAAAAAGATTTCCAATATCTACAGTTGTGCTTGGAACTAAGTCAAAGTTTTAATACTGTGTTACTAAAGGCATGAGCCTAAGTAAAAATCATGGTAAAAATTGCATGCCCTTGCTTATTTTAAAAATATACTCAAAAACTTTTTCCCTAATGCTTTGATACTCATAGACAAAAAGATTTCCAATATCTACGGTTGTGCATGGAACTGAGTCACAGTTTTAATACACTGTTACTAAGGGCATGATCCTTAGTAAGAATCATGGATTAAGTAGCTTGGCCTTGCTTTCTTTTAAAATATACTCAAAAACTTTTTCCCTAATGCTTTGAGGAGGAGTTCAGGCATCGGAACGCATCATAGAGATCATGTTTATGTAACCAGGGGTCTAAGGATTCATTATTCTTGTTTCTTTCCCTATTGGAAGAATCGGTAAGACTATTGGGGACGGTGTTAAAGTCCCCAAATAGAATAAGATCCCCTTGTTGTCTATCTCTGATTATCCTCATGATTTTGGTCAAGAAGGTCTTCTGTGCCCTGTTAGGGGCATAGATACAAGTGAGGGTAAACAGGTGGTTATTGATCTTGCATATGAGCATCATATACCGTCCCTCCGGATCCTCAATTCTGTCGATGTGTTCAAACACAACAGTATCTCTAATCATGATGGCGATTCCGGCTTTTTTCTTTTGATTGTTGGCATAGAAAATATTTGGAAATTGTTTAATACTAATTCTCTGAGGTTGGAGTGAGGAGAATTTTGTTTCTTGAAGGCCTATTACATCAGCCTTAGAGTCCTTAATAGTTTTCCACAAAAAAAACCTTCTTTGGGGGGAATTTAAAACCGTTGGCGTTCAATGATAAAAATCGTAGAGACATAGTTGGTAATTAGATTGGTATAAAGGGGACTCGGCTGTAGTTTTTTAAAGTGGTGAGTAGTCTAGCTTGTTCGGAAATGGTGGTTTGTATACGTGTATACTTTTTAACAAAAGGAAGAAAAATAGAAAATAAATAAAATCTATAAATTGGTAAAGCGTATAAGACGCCACACAATAAAACAATGGAGGGGATCAAAGATCACGTTCTATATCCTCCTATATAGGCTCGTGTTTTTGGCTTGCGCCTCAGCCTGAAAAAGTGGGAGCTGGCTATTGAAAGTATATTGGTACCTAGGATTTAAGAAATAATTATTCCTAGGTCCTTGAGTGTGTCGAGACCTCTTTTTACCTCTGGGAAAGCATATAAACGTCCTTTATAGTGAAGCATAATTTTAGTCGGGTTAAAACCCCATTTATAGGGGATTGAGTTTTCCTGTAAGATTTTAGTAATTGGGGATAGTTCTTTTCTTTGCAACATGGTAGGTTTGGATATATCAGCAAAGACTCTAATGTGATGATATGGTGTGGGCAATGACTTCTTTTCCTTCATGAAGTGCATTATTTGGTCTTTGACATGGAGAAAATGGAGTTTAATCAAAACATCTCTGGGGACGTCTGAAGGTAATGAGTTGGGTTTTCTAAGACGGTATATTGAGTCAATTGTGAGATCAATATCCGTCAAAGTAGGGATTGCTTTTTTCAGTAGACGTTTTACAAATTGGGTAAGTTGGTCAGGTGTGATTGATTCCTCAATACCCCGCAATTTTAGATTCAGGCGCCTCTCCTTGTCGTCTAATTCAGTAAGTTTGGATTGCATGATTTTGCATTTCCCCTCAAGAATTGAGTGTTCTTTAGTGAGAGTCTCATGCTTAGCACTTAGAGCAGATAAGTCAGATTTAGTTGTGTCCACTTTATGTGAGATCGTGTCTACGTTGATTTGTAGAAGATCAAATTTAGACTCCAATCTTTGTTCAAATGAGTTGCTCTTTCTATCTAGGGCATAAAAGATGTCCTTGAAGAAGTCCTTATTGATGGGCCCTGTCCAGTCGATCCCTTCAAACGTGTCTGATGCCTGGGAAGAGGGAGATTCCCTCCTCGGCTTCTGTTTGAGGGGACTGGTATTTGGGGTATTATCCGATTCAGAAGAATCAGGAGAGTTTCTAACATGTTGGGTACCTGATTTCTTATTGGTGGCTAAATCCTTCCTCTTTTGGGAAGGAGCCTGTGGTTTAACAAAGTTGGTTTCGTCCATGTGAGTTTGGGAAGGAGTGTCCTGGTCACTGTAGGAGTGTCTAGGAGATCTAGATCGGTGTTTGGCTTGAGCATGAGCAGATATGATAGGCAATCTGGATGGGTTAGGAGAAGCCATGTCCAAAGTTTTTGTAATAATAGTATGTTTCAATACCGAATAGTGTGGGATGTGGCGGATATAATTTTTATTGAGGGATATTTCCTGATATAATCCAATGTGTGGGTGTATAAGCTGGTCAATAAATTTGAATGGAATAAGAATACTGGGGGAGAGGGAGAGTCAGAGGAAGGCTTATAATAGGATTATCACTGCCAAGACCCTGCAGGTGGTGTGGAAGTAGTAGAAGCAGAGTTGCCAGAAGGGGACTGCGTGGGACAATTATGTCCAGGAAGAATTCTCCTGGAAAAGTGGATCTAGTTGTGTTTTAGAAAATGGGAGAGATTCAGAGAAGTTTTTGGAGTAGGAGAGAATTTCTGCCCCGAGAAATAATTAAAAGTGGGAATCTAGAGGGTCTGTGTCAGCAGGAGAACTTGGTAGGAGTTCCACAAAATAGTGTCACCAAAATTGAGGGTCAGGAGAGATGCAGGAATCAAATATGGGGTTTTAGTGGTTGAGTAGAGAAGTCAGAACAATGTGAATCGAACAGAGTGCAGATTCAAACCTCCATAAAGGAGGTGACAATAGAGATTTAAACCTTGTTTATGACTTTATGTATGATAAAACAAAGCTGTGATTGTAGTGTATATCACGATGTATTAGGAAATTAAAGCTATAAACAGTGTTTGAGGAATGTGTAACTAATTAAGGTGTAAACCAGGGAAGAGTAGCTTAGATATATCAAATATGGGGTTTCAACGTAGAGATAGAAGAGTTACATAGTGGAGAAGACAGAAGTGGGAAGTAGTAAGGATTTATATCAGAAAGTCATGTAGAGGATTAGAAGTAGAGAAATGTGAAAATAAGGTTAAAGCAGAAGACAAAGAGCAAAAGATATGGAAATATCAGACAGAGGAGTATACCTACGTGACCAGGAGAGCGTCCAAGGGAGGCAGAAAACAATTCGCAGTAACAGAGACTCAGATCCAGTAGTCCAGAGAAAAAGGTGGTTTCAATAGTAGAAGAGAGAACAATCCCGTAATGTCGCTCGGTTTTCAAAGTTGTCAAAGGTCCTTGTGCGGATGTCTCTGGGGATATCTGAAGTTCAAAGTTCAGAGGAGAAAGAAGCTATAATAGTAGGTCCAGTAGCGATTTGAGTTCCAGGATGTCAGAGGAGGTAAAAGTAGAAAAGGATGTCCCAAGGTTATATGGTGAAGATTTTTTCCAGAGTCTTGCGGTGAGATTGTAAAAGTCCTATAACAATTAGGATTGTTTCCGCAGAATGAGGATAAAGAGTTCTTTGTAGTAGGGTCCCGAAGATCCGGAGAGCCGAAGAGGACACCAATCCAGTCTTTAAATAAAAGTTCCCAACAATAGAGGAGATGATTTATGTAATCAGTCCAGGCAGATTAGTTGTAATCTTCAGGTGTGAGGAAAGTCTTGAGACGATCACAACTTAATTGACATGTGGTAGAAAAGGATTCAGGCCAGAATCAATAATCCTGTTGCTGTAATCTCATTAGGATCTATAATACCAGGGATAACATCAATGGGAGACACGAGAAAGTCCTTATATGGAAATCCCGAAGGCCCGGAAGTCTTGATCTGGGTGAGAGGAGCCAGTTGAATGAAGGTCTGGAGTCTGTACGAGTCCTCAGAGAAGCCGATGAACAAAGTTGTGGAATATCCCGGTCCGAAATCCAAGAGATTTTAAGGTTCGGAGGAGTAGAAAAATTTGTTTGATAGCAGGTCCAGAGTCGATTTGAAATACCGGGGTATCAAGGTGGGCAATAACAAATAAGGGATAGTCTGGGGTTCAATGTTGGCAATTATCCAAGTCCTTGTAGTGACAATGTATCCCAGGGATCCAGGTGGAACAAAACAAATGAGAAAATCCTTGTTGATGGAAGATCAGAGGATAGCTGCGAGTGTTCAGCTAAGTCGCGGTAATATTAGAAGGTGCCTTGTGAGTTATAGCAGTTGCTATAGCAACTTCAGTGAAGCAGAGTCACAGACAGAGGTGCCCAGCGAGTAGTGAGATATGCTGAAGTGATCTGCGAGTCGGTCACAGTAACGCAGCTGTAATGGGGGCTAAGAGCGACTAGTGATAGTTGCTATGGCGATTTGTGATATAGTCTGCAAGTCTTTAACAGAGACGCGGTGGAGTGAAGAGGTAACGTGCTGGTTGCTATAGCAATGAGCGAGTCATCTACAGGCTCGCCGCAGTGTCGGAAAATACCATGCGAGTCGGCTGCTGTGATGAGTAGCGAGATATCAATGAAGTCGGAGTAGTGCCGGGAAGAAATAAAGGTCAGCGAGTCACTGATGTAGTTTGGAGCAAGTACTTCCACAAGAATCCCGTCTAGTCAGGGGAGACGACACAAGCGTGCACCTTCAGAATCTCTGCCACTCGTCGCGGGTCCTATCCGGTCCCCTCAAGAACCCCCCTGCAGCAGCAGAAGAGTCCGAGATAGAGCAGAAAGTCTGGGATACACAGGAGCCGGCCGCGTACACAGCAGCAGTCTTCACAGCAAACACCGGCTCTCCAGCCCTTTTGGAATCTGTTAATCACCGCGGTCTTAATCCGCTGTCTTTGTTGTTGTTGTGCAGCAGCAGGAGACTCAGCTGGTACTCAGGGGCCGCTTGTGAATGAAACAATAGGTGTTGAAGTAGACACCTGGTTATAACAGGATCGCGCGGGTGACAAAAGAGTTGTTGTGCAGCAGCAGGAGACTCAGCTGGTACTCAGGGGCCGCTTGTGAATGAAACAATAGGTGTTGAAGTAGACACCTGGTTATAACAGGATCGCGCGGGTGACAAAAGAGACCAGTAGAATAGCAGGGGTCTCTTTAATCTGTAACAACAGAAGAGTCTGACACACACAGGAGTCGGGCGCAAGTACAGCGACAGTTACCACAGGAGATCCGGTTCTTCTATCACAGTCAGGAAGATAAGGAAAAAGAATTGAAGATCTCCAGCAGAGCCCAATGAGGGATAAGTATCGAGGTCCAGCAGAAGCAAGCCTGATCACAGCAAGACAGAGTGAGACCACGGCACTCGGGAGCCTTATAATCTATCCGTGCAGCTCAGAGGTTCTCCAGAAGAATTGTCAGGGAAAAGATTGCGCCCCCTGCCGTCGGCGGTTGCTATGACCGCAGCTGTTTGTATAATGCAATTAGCAAAGCGGCAAGAAGAAAAGGGTGGGAAAAAATTGCAGAGTCACTCCAGATGAATTTTCAAGGAAGAGATAGCGCCCCCTGCCGCCGGCGGTTGCTATGACCGCAGCTAGTTATACAATGTAGTTAGAGAAGTGGCAGGGGGAAAATGGCGGGAAAAAAAGAGCGGGAAAAAATTGCAAGTCATCTAGTGGGTCCTGAGTGCACGGAAAGTGCCGGGAGGGCAGCAGAGAACCGGGAAATCTCTCACCTTGCTTAGGAGTTGCTTTTTTCAACCTTTTAGTGCCGTTTGAGGGTCCACCAGTCGGGAAGAGAGCTGCAGAAGCCACAGGACCGGGTGCCAAGAGTGGATGGAGAGGAAGTCCAAGATGTGGAGAAAGTCACCACAATAAGCCTTGCACCTTTGGAGTTTTTTCAGTTGTAGATGCCTCGGGTGTGCAGTAAAGTCAGGTGTTAGTAGCAGTTGCTATGGCAAGACCCGGGACCACCGCTGAGCCGCGGAAATGGCGGGAAAAGCGGGGAAGTCCCGAAAAAAGGCGGGAAAAGTCCCGGAACGGGTTCTAGGGCTCTATGGCCTCTCAGAACCGGGAAAAAGGCAAAAAAAAAATTATTGTAAAGTTCCAGGCAGCTATCCAAAGCTTAATTAGGACATAGAGACAGGGAAGAAGTACGATTTCCAGAGGAAGTTCGAGTTTGGTGTTCCAAAGAGGCAAAGAGGTCCAGGAGGAAGAAGTCCAGTGGGTCCAAGTGAATCTTGGTGCTGGTCCAGATAGATCCTAGTTGGTTTAGTTGGACTTCTCCCCTAGGGAAGAAGTCTAGTTGGTATTTTCAGGCTGAGGAGCAGGAGCTCGAGCTAAACACGTCTGCTCAGGCTGAGATCCATAGCCACGCCACCTGAATTTTTCTCCAGGTTCATAAAGAGAGCAGAATGGGACAAAAAATTTGAATGTATCTTCTTTCTAGCCAGAGATATAGTCAAACGTATGCTTAAATGTCTATTTTCACTGTTTAGACGCGAAAACACACTTTCATGTCAAAGCAATGAATTTTTCTCCAAAACTACTGGAGCTGTGATGCTGTTCTTTGGGATTCCTGCTTAGGTTCATAAAGAGAGCAGAATGGGACAAAAAATTTGAATGTATCTTCTTTCTAGCCAGAGATATAGTCAAACGTATGCTTAAATGTCTATTTTCACTGTTTAGACGCGAAAACACACTTTCATGTCAAAGCAATGAATTTTTCTCCAAAACTACTGGAGCTGTGATGCTGTTCTTTGGGATTCCTGCTTAGGTTCATAAAGAGAGCAGAATGGGACAAAAAATTTGAATGTATCTTCTTTCTAGCCAGAGATATAGTCAAACGTATGCTTAAATGTCTATTTTCACTGTTTAGACGCGAAAACACACTTTCATGTCAAAGCAATGAATTTTTCTCCAAAACTACTGGAGCTGTGATGCTGTTCTTTGGGATTCCTGCTTAGGTTCATAAAGAGAGCAGAATGGAACAAAAAATTTGAATGTATCTTCTTTCTAGCCAGAGATATAGTCAAACGTATGCTTAAATGTCTATTTTCACTGTTTAGACGCGAAAACACACTTTCATGTCAAAGCAATGAATTTTTCTCCAAAACTACTGGAGCTGTGATGCTGTTCTTTGGGATTCCTGCTTAGGTTCATAAAGAGAGCAGAATGGACAAAAAATTTGAATGTATCTTCTTTCTAGCCAGAGATATAGTCAAACGTATGCTTAAATGTCTATTTTCACTGTTTAGACGCGAAAACACACTTTCATGTCAAAGCAATGAATTTTTCTCCAAAACTACTGGAGCTGTGATGCTGTTCTTTGGGATTCCTGCTTAGGTTCATAAAGAGAGCAGAATGGAACAAAAAATTTGAATGTATCTTCTTTCTAGCCAGAGATATAGTCAAACGTATGCTTAAATGTCTATTTTCACTGTTTAGACGCGAAAACACACTTTCATGTCAAAGCAATGAATTTTTCTCCAAAACTACTGGAGCTGTGATGCTGTTCTTTGGGATTCCTGCTTAGGTTCATAAAGAGAGCAGAATGGACAAAAAATTTGAATGTATCTTCTTTCTAGCCAGAGATATAGTCAAACGTATGCTTAAATGTCTATTTTCACTGTTTAGACGCGAAAACACACTTTCATGTCAAAGCAATGAATTTTTCTCCAAAACTACTGGAGCTGTGATGCTGTTCTTTGGGATTCCTGCTTAGGTTCATAAAGAGAGCAGAATGGGACAAAAAAATTTGAATGTATCTTCTTTCTAGCCAGAGATATAGTCAAACGTATGCTTAAATGTCTATTTTCACTGTTTAGACGCGAAAACACACTTTCATGTCAAAGCAATGAATTTTTCTCCAAAACTACTGGAGCTGTGATGCTGTTCTTTGGGATTCCTGCTTAGTTCATAAAGAGAGCAGAATGGGACAAAAAATTTGAATGTATCTTCTTTCTAGCCAGAGATATAGTCAAACGTATGCTTAAATGTCTATTTTCACTGTTTAGACGCGAAAACACACTTTCATGTCAAAGCAATGAATTTTTCTCCAAAACTACTGGAGCTGTGATGCTGTTCTTTGGGATTCCTGCTTAGGTTCATAAAGAGAGCAGAATGGAACAAAAAATTTGAATGTATCTTCTTTCTAGCCAGAGATATATCAAACGTATGCTTAAATGTCTATTTTCACTGTTTAGACGCGAAAACACACTTTCATGTCAAAGCAATGAATTTTTCTCCAAAATACTGGACTGTGATGCTGTTCTTTGGGATTCCTGCTTAGGTTCATAAAGAGAGCAGAATGGACAAAAATTTGAATGTATCTCTTTCTAGCCAGAGATATAGTCAAACGTATGCTTAAATGTCTATTTTCACTGTTTAGACGCGAAAACACACTTCATGTCAAGCAATGAATTTTTCTCCAAAAACTACTGGAGCTGTGATGCTGTTCTTTGGGATTCCTGCTTAGGTTCATAAAGAGAGCAGAATGGACAAAAAATTTAATGTATTTCTTTCTAGCCAGAGATAAGTCAAAACGTATGCTTAAATGTCTATTTTCATGTTTAGAGCGAAAAACACTTTCATGCAAACAATGAATTTTGCTCCAAAACTACGGAGCTGTGATGCGTTTTTGGATTCCTGCTTAGGTTCATAAAGAAGCATAATGGACAAAAATTTTGTATTATCTTCTTATCTAGCAGAGATAAGCAGAACGATCTTAAGTCTATTGTATGTTTTAGGGAAAAACACATTCATTGTCAGAAATGATTTTTCTCTAAAACATGGATAATAGCATTCTTTGAGCTAGTTTGACTATATCTCTGGCTAGAAAGAAGATACATTCAAATTTTTTGTCCTTTCTGCTTCTTATGAACCTAAGCAGGAATCCAAAGAACAGCATCACAGCTCCAGTAGTTTTGGAGAAAAATTCATTGCTTTGACATGAAAGTGTGTTTTCGCGTCTAAACAGTGAAAATAGACATTTTAGCATACGTTTGGACTATATCTCTGGCTAGAAAGAAGATACATTCAAATTTTTTGTCCCATTCTGCTCTCTTATGAACCTAAGCAGGAAATCCAAAGAACAGCATCACAGCTCCAGTAGTTTTGGAGAAAAATTCATTGCTTTGACATGAAAGTGTTTTTCGCGTCTAAACAGTGAAATAGACATTTTAGCATAGTTTTGACTATATCTCTGGCTAGAAAGAAGATACATTCAAATTTTTTGTCCCATTCTGCTCTCTTATGAACCTAAGCAGGAATCCAAAGAACAGCATCACAGCTCCAGTAGTTTTGGAGAAAAATTCATTGCTTTGACAAAATGGTTTTGCTTAATGAAATAGACATTTTAGCATAAGTTTGACTATATCTCTGGCTAGAAAGAAGATACATTCAAATTTTTTGTCCCATTCTGCTCTCTTATGAACCTAAGCAGGAATCCCAAAGAACAGCATCACAGCTCCAGTAGTTTTGGAGAAAAATTCATTGCTTTGACATGAAAGTGTGTTTTCGCGTCTAAACAGTGAAAATAGACATTTTAGCATACGTTTGACTATATCTCTGGCTAGAAAGAAGATACATTCAAATTTTTTGTCCCATTCTGCTCTCTTCATGAACCTAAGCAGGAATCCCAAAGAACAGCATCACAGCTCCAGTAGTTTTGGGAGAAAAATTCATTGCTTTGACATGAAAGTGTGTTTTCGCGTCTAAACAGTGAAAATAGACATTTTAGCATACGTTTGACTATATCTCTGGCTAGAAAGAAGATACATTCAAATTTTTTGCCCCATTCTGCTCTCTTCATGAACCTAAGCAGGAATCCCAAAGAACAGCATCACAGCTCCAGTAGTTTTGGAGAAAAATCATTGCTTTGACATGAAAGTGTGTTTTCGCGTCTAAACAGTGAAAATAGACATTTTAGCATACGTTTGACTATATCTCTGGCTA